>JAEQBA010003480.1:0-185532 GCA_019434445.1 Phalangium opilio | reverse complement strand
CACATTTTTTGTAAAACAATAACGTTTCTCGAAAAGTAAAGTGTTCAAAAATCGCCTAGACATTATTTCTAGCGTAGAACATTTATTGGGTTACTTTTTCTTCAAACTCACTTTTTCATTTAATTAGTGACTATTGCGCATGCTCCGGGACTTAGCGAAAAAAATTCGGATAGAAGTACTATAAGTTTAAAAACTGAGATAACCAAATGTGTTCATCCTCGGTAGTATAGTGGTGAGTATCCTCGCCTGTCACGCGAGAGACCGGGGTTCGATTCCCCGCCGGGGAGCGGTTTTTTAAATATATACTAATCTAGGCTTCTTTTGCGTGTCATATCGAAGTGTGACCTATGCAAGCATCGGTAGTTCAATGTTAGAATTCTCGCCTTCCAAGCGGGAGGTCCGGGTTCGATTCCCGGCCGGTGCAACCCGTACGATCTCGTTTCTTTGACTCTCAAAATCGTGCACATTTTTTGTAAAACCAATAACGTTTCTCGAAAAGTAAAGTGTTCAGAAATCGCCTAGACCATTATTTCTAGCGTAGTAGAACATTTTATTGGGTACTTTTTTTTCAAACTCACTTTTCATTTAATTAGTGACTATTGCGCATGCTCCGGGACTTAGCGAAAAAAATTCGGATAGAAGTACTATAAGTTTAAAAAACTGAGATAACCAAATGTGTTTCATCTCGGTAGTATAGTGGTGAGTATCCTCGCCTGTCACGCGAGAGACCGGGGTTCGATTCCCCGCCGGGGAGCGGTTTTTAAATATATACTAATCTAGGCTTCTTTTGCGTGTCATATCGAAGTGTGACCTATGCAAGCATCGGTAGTTCAATGGTAGTAGAATTCTCGCCTTCCAAGCGGGAGGTCCGGGTTCGATTCCCGGCCGGTGCAACCGTACGATCTCGTTTCTTTGACTCTCAAAATCGTGCACATTTTTTGTAAAACCAATAACGTTTCTCGAAAAGTAAAGTGTTCAGAAATCGCCTAGACCATTATTTCTAGCGTAGAACATTTTATTGGGTTACTTTTTCTTCAAACTCACTTTTCATTTAATTAGTGACTATTGCGCATGCTCCGGGACTTAGCGAAAAAAATTCGGATAGAAAGTACTATAAGTTTAAAAAACTGAGATAACCAAATGTGTTTCATCCTCGGTAGTATAGTGGTGAGTATCCTCGCCTGTCACGCGAGAGACCGGGGTTCGATTCCCCGCCGGGGAGCGGTTTTTTAAATATATACTAATCTAGGCTTCTTTTGCGTGTCATATCGAAGTGTGACCTATGCAAGCATCGGTAGTTCAATGGTAGAATTCTCGCCTTCCAAGCGGGAGGTCCGGGTTCGATTCCCGGCCGGTGCAACCCGTACGATCTCGTTTCTTTGACTCTCAAAATCGTGCACATTTTGTGTAAAACCAATAACGTTTCTCGAAAAGTAAAGTGTTCAGAAATCGCCTAGACCATTATTTCTAGCGTAGAACATTTATTGGGTTACTTTTCTTCAAACTCACTTTTTTTAATTAGTGACTATTGCGCATGCTCCGGGACTTAGCGAAAAAAATTCGGATAGAAGTACTATAAGTTTAAAAAACTGAGATAACCAAATGTGTTTCATCCTCGGTAGTATAGTGGTGAGTATCCTCGCCTGTCACGCGAGAGACCGGGGTTCGATTCCCCGCCGGGGAGCGGTTTTTTAAATATATACTAATCTAGGCTTCTTTTGCGTGTCATATCGAAGTGTGACCTATGCAAGCATCGGTAGTTCAATGGTAGAATTCTCGCCTTCCAAGCGGGAGGTCCGGGTTCGATTCCCGGCCGGTGCAACCCGTACGATCTCGTTTCTTTGACTCTCAAAATCGTGCACATTTTTTGTAAAACCAATAACGTTTCTCGAAAAGTAAAGTGTTCAGAAATCGCCTAGACCATTATTTCTAGCGTAGAACTTTATTGGGTTACTTTTTCTTCAAACTCACTTTTTCATTTAATTAGTGACTATTGCGCATGCTCCGGGACTTAGCGAAAAAAATTCGGATAGAAGTACTATAAGTTAAAAAACTGAGATAACCAATGTGTTTCATCCTCGGTAGTATAGTGGTGAGTATCCTCGCCTGTCACGCGAGAGACCGGGGTTCGATTCCCCGCCGGGGAGCGGATTTTTAAATATATACTAATCTAGGCTTCTTTTGTGTGTCATATCGAAGTGTGACCTATGCAAGCATCGGTAGTTCAATGGTAGAATTCTCGCCTTCCAAGCGGGAGGTCCGGGTTCGATTCCCGGCCGGTGCAACCCGTACGATCTCGTTTCTTTGACTCTCAAAATCGTGCACATTTTTGTAAAACCAATAACGTTTCTCGAAAAGTAAAGTGTTCAGAAATCGCCTAGACCATTATTTCTAGCGTAGAGTATTTTATTAGGGTTACTTTTTCTTCAAACTCACTTTTTCATTTAACTAGTGACTATTGCGCATGCGCCGGGACTTAGCGAAAAAAATTCGGAAAGAAGTACTATAAGTTTAAAAAACTGAGATAACCAAATTTGTTTCATCCTCGGTAGTATAGTGGTGAGTATCCTCGCCTGTCACGCGAGAGACCGGGGTTCGATTCCCCGCCGGGGAGCGGATTTTTAAATATATACTAATCTAGGCTTCTTTTGTGTGTCATATCGAAGTGTGACCTATGCAAGCATCGGTAGTTCAATGGTAGAATTCTCGCCTTCCAAGCGGGAGGTCCGGGTTCGATTCCCGGCCGGTGCAAGCCGTACGATCTCGTGTCTTTGACTCTCAAAATCGTGCACATTTTTTGTAAAACTAATAACGTTTCTCGAAAAGTAAAGTGTTCAGAAATCGCCTAGACCATTATTTCTAGCGTAGAACATTTTATTGGGTTACTTTTTCTTCAAACTCACTTTTTCATTTAATTAGTGACTATTGCGCATGCTCCGGGACTTAGCGAAAAAAATTCGGATAGAAGTACTATAAGTTTAAAAAACTGAGATAACCAAATTGTTTCATCCTCGGTAGTATAGTGGTGAGTATCCTCGCCTGTCACGCGAGAGACCGGGGTTCGATTCCCCGCCGGGGAGCGGTTTTTAAATATATACTAATCTAGGCTTCTTTTGCGTGTCATATCGAAGTGTGACCTATGCAAGCATCGGTAGTTCAATGGTAGAATTCTCGCCTTCCAAGCGGGAGGTCCGGGTTCGATTCCCGGCCGGTGCAACCCGTACGATCTCGTTTCTTTGACTCTCAAAATCGTGCACATTTTTTGTAAAACCAATAACGTTTCTCGAAAAGTAAAGTGTTCAGAAATCGCCTAGACCATTATTTTAGCGTAGAACATTTTATTGGGTTACTTTTTCTTCAAACTCACTTTTTCATTTAATTAGTGACTATTGCGCATGCTCGGGACTTAGCGAAAAAAATTCGGATAGAAGTACTATAAGTTTAAAAAACTGAGATAACCAAATGTGTTTCATCCTCGGTAGTATAGTGGTGAGTATCCTCGCCTGTCACGCGAGAGACCGGGGTTCGATTCCCGCCGGGGAGCGGTTTTTTAAATATATACTAATCTAGGCTTCTTTTGCGTGTCATATCGAAGTGTGACCTATGCAAGCATCGGTAGTTCAATGGTAGAATTCTCGCCTTCCAAGCGGGAGGTCCGGGTTCGATTCCCGGCCGGTGCAACCCGTACGATCTCGTTTCTTTGACTCTCAAAATCGTGCACATTTTTTGTAAAACCAATAACGTTTCTCGAAAAGTAAAGTGTTCAGAAATCGCCTAGACCATTATTTCTAGCGTAGAACATTTTATTGGGTTACTTTTCTTCAAACTCACTTTTTCATTTAATTAGTGACTATTGCGCATGCTCCGGGACTTAGCGAAAAAAATTCGGATAGAAGTACTATAAGTTTAAAAAACTGAGATAACCAAATGTGTTTCATCCTCGGTAGTATAGTGGTGAGTATCCTCGCCTGTCACGCGAGAGACCGGGGTTCGATTCCCGCCGGGGAGCGGTTTTTTAAATATATACTAATCTAGGCTTCTTTTGCGTGTCATATCGAAGTGTGACCTATGCAAGCATCGGTAGTTCAATGGTAGAATTCTCGCCTTCCAAGCGGGAGGTCCGGGTTCGATTCCCGGCCGGTGCAACCCGTACGATCTCGTTTCTTTGACTCTCAAAATCGTGCACATTTTGTTGTAAAACCAATAACGTTTCTCGAAAAGTAAAGTGTTCAGAAATCGCCTAGACCATTATTTCTAGCGTAGAACATTTTATTGGGTTACTTTTCTTCAAACTCACTTTTTCATTTTAGTGACTATTGCGCATGCTCCGGGACTTAGCGAAAAAAATTCGGATAGAAGTACTATAAGTTTAAAAAACTGAGATAACCAAATGTGTTTCATCCTCGGTAGTATAGTGGTGAGTATCCTCGCCTGTCACGCGAGAGACCGGGGTTCGATCCCCGCCGGGGAGCGGTTTTTTAAATATATACTAATCTAGGCTTCTTTTGCGTGTCATATCGAAGTGTGACCTATGCAAGCATCGGTAGTTCAATGGTAGAATTCTCGCCTTCCAAGCGGGAGGTCCGGGTTCGATTCCCGGCCGGTGCAAGCCGTACGATCTCGTTTCTTTGACTCTCAAAATCGTGCACATTTTTTGTAAAACCAATAACGTTTCTCGAAAAGTAAAGTGTTCAGAAATCGCCTAGACCATTATTTCTAGCGTAGAACATTTATTGGGTTACTTTTCTTCAAACTCACTTTTCATTTAATTAGTGACTATTGCGCATGCTCCGGGACTTAGCGAAAAAAATTCGGATAGAAGTACTATAAGTTTAAAAAACTGAGATAACCAAATGTGTTCATCCTCGGTAGTATAGTGGTGAGTATCCTCGCCTGTCACGCGAGAGAGACCGGGGTTCGATTCCCCGCCGGGGAGCGGTTTTTTAAATATATACTAATCTAGGCTTCTTTTGCGTGTCATATCGAAGTGTGACCTATGCAAGCATCGGTAGTTCAATGGTAGAATTCTCGCCTTCCAAGCGGGAGGTCCGGGTTCGATTCCCGGCCGGTGCAACCCGTACGATCTCGTTTCTTTGACTCTCAAAATCGTGCACATTTTTGTAAAACCAATAACGTTTCTCGAAAAGTAAAGTGTTCAGAAATCGCCTAGACCATTATTTCTAGCGTAGAACATTTTATTGGGTTACTTTTTCTTCAAACTCACTTTTTATTTAGTGACTATTGCGCATGCTCCGGGACTTAGCGAAAAAAATTCGGATAGAAGTACTATAAGTTTAAAAAACTGAGATAACCAAATGTGTTTCATCCTCGGTAGTATAGTGGTGAGTATCCTCGCCTGTCACGCGAGAGACCGGGGTTCGATTCCCGCCGGGGAGCGGTTTTTTAAATATATACTAATCTAGGCTTCTTTTGCGTGTCATATCGAAGTGTGACCTATGCAAGCATCGGTAGTTCAATGGTAGAATTCTCGCCTTCCAAGCGGGAGGTCCGGGTTCGATTCCCGGCCGGTGCAACCCGTACGATCTCGTTTCTTTGACTCTCAAAATCGTGCACATTTTTTGTAAAACCAATAACGTTTCTCGAAAAGTAAAGTGTTCAGAAATCGCCTAGACCATTATTTCTAGCGTAGAACATTTTATTGGGTTACTTTTTCTTCAAACTCACTTTTTCATTTAATTAGTGACTATTGCGCATGCTCCGGGACTTAGCGAAAAAAATTCGGATAGAAGTACTATAAGTTTAAAAAACTGAGATAACCAAATGTGTTCATCCTCGGTAGTATAGTGGTGAGTATCCTCGCCTGTCACGCGAGAGACCGGGGTTCGATTCCCCGCCGGGGAGCGGTTTTTTAAATATATACTAATCTAGGCTTCTTTTGCGTGTCATATCGAAGTGTGACCTATGCAAGCATCGGTAGTTCAATGGTAGAATTCTCGCCTTCCAAGCGGGAGGTCCGGGTTCGATTCCCGGCCGGTGCAACCCGTACGATCTCGTTTCTTTGACTCTCAAAATCGTGCACATTTTTTGTAAAACCAATAACGTTTCTCGAAAAGTAAAGTGTTCAGAAATCGCCTAGACCATTATTTCTAGCGTAGTAGAACATTTTATTGGGTTACTTTTTCTTCAAACTCACTTTTTCATTTAATTATGAGCGCATGCTCCGGGACTTAGCGAAAAAAATTCGGATAGAAGTACTATAAGTTTAAAAAACTGAGATAACCAAATGTGTTTCATCCTCGGTAGTATAGTGGTGAGTATCCTCGCCTGTCACGCGAGAGACCGGGGTTCGATTCCCCGCCGGGGAGCGGTTTTTTAAATATATACTAATCTAGGCTTCTTTTGCGTGTCATATCGAAGTGTGACCTATGCAAGCATCGGTAGTTCAATGGTAGAATTCTCGCCTTCCAAGCGGGAGGTCCGGGTTCGATTCCCGGCCGGTGCAACCCGTACGATCTCGTTTCTTTGACTCTCAAAATCGTGCACATTTTTTGTAAAACCAATAACGTTTCTCGAAAAGTAAAGTGTTCAGAAATCGCCTAGACCATTATTTCTAGCGTAGAACATTTATTGGGTTACTTTTTCTTCAAACTCACTTTTTCATTTAATTAGTGACTATTGCGCATGCTCCGGGACTTAGCGAAAAAAATTCGGATAGAAGTACTATAAGTTTAAAAAACTGAGATAACCAAATGGTTTCATCCTCGGTAGTATAGTGGTGAGTATCCTCGCCTGTCACGCGAGAGACCGGGGTTCGATTCCCCGCCGGGGAGCGGTTTTTTAAATATATACTAATCTAGGCTTCTTTTGCGTGTCATATCGAAGTGTGACCATGCAAGCATCGGTAGTTCAATGGTAGAATTCTCGCCTTCCAAGCGGGAGGTCCGGGTTCGATTCCCGGCCGGTGCAACCCGTACGATCTCGTTTCTTTGACTCTCAAAATCGTGCACATTTTTTGTAAAACCAATAACGTTTCTCGAAAAGTAAAGTGTTCAGAAATCGCCTAGACCATTATTTCTAGCGTAGAGAACATTTTATTGGGTTACTTTTTCTTCAAACTCACTTTTCATTTAATTAGTGACTATTGCGCATGCTCCGGGACTTAGCGAAAAAAATTCGGATAGAAGTACTATAAGTTTAAAAAACTGAGATAACCAAATGTGTTTCATCCTCGGTAGTATAGTGGTGAGTATCCTCGCCTGTCACGCGAGAGACCGGGGTTCGATTCCCGCCGGGGAGCGGTTTTTAAATATATACTAATCTAGGCTTCTTTTGCGTGTCATATCGAAGTGTGACCTATGCAAGCATCGGTAGTTCAATGGTAGAATTCTCGCCTTCCAAGCGGGAGGTCCGGGTTCGATTCCCGGCCGGTGCAACCCGTACGATCTCGTTTCTTTGACTCTCAAAATCGTGCACATTTTTTGTAAAACCAATAACGTTTCTCGAAAAGTAAAGTGTTCAGAAATCGCCTAGACCATTATTTCTAGCGTAGAACATTTATTGGGTTACTTTTTCTTCAAACTCACTTTTTCATTTAATTAGTGACTATTGCGCATGCTCCGGGACTTAGCGAAAAAAATTCGGATAGAAGTACTATAAGTTTAAAAAACTGAGATAACCAAATGTTTCATCCTCGGTAGTATAGTGGTGAGTATCCTCGCCTGTCACGCGAGAGACCGGGGTTCGATTCCCCGCCGGGGAGCGGTTTTTTAAATATATACTAATCTAGGCTTCTTTTGCGTGTCATATCGAAGTGTGACCTATGCAAGCATCGGTAGTTCAATGGTAGAATTCTCGCCTTCCAAGCGGGAGGTCCGGGTTCGATTCCCGGCCGGTGCAACCCGTACGATCTCGTTTCTTTGACTCTCAAAATCGTGCACATTTTTTGTAAAACCAATAACGTTTCTCGAAAAGTAAAGTGTTCAGAAATCGCCTAGACCATTATTTCTAGCGTAGAACATTTTATTGGGTTACTTTTTCTTCAAACTCACTTTTCATTTAATTAGTGACTATTGCGCATGCTCCGGGACTTAGCGAAAAAAATTCGGATAGAAGTACTATAAGTTTAAAAAACTGAGATAACCAAATGTGTTCATCCTCGGTAGTATAGTGGTGAGTATCCTCGCCTGTCACGCGAGAGACCGGGGTTCGATTCCCCGCCGGGGAGCGGTTTTTTAAATATATACTAATCTAGGCTTCTTTTGCGTGTCATATCGAAGTGTGACCTATGCAAGCATCGGTAGTTCAATGGTAGAATTCTCGCCTTCCAAGCGGGAGGTCCGGGTTCGATTCCCGGCCGGTGCAACCCGTACGATCTCGTTTCTTTGACTCTCAAAATCGTGCACATTTTTTGTAAAACCAATAACGTTTCTCGAAAAGTAAAGTGTTCAGAAATCGCCTAGACCATTATTTCTAGCGTAGAACATTATTGGGTTACTTTTTCTTCAAACTCACTTTTTCATTTAATTAGTGACTATTGCGCATGCTCCGGGACTTAGCGAAAAAAATTCGGATAGAAGTACTATAAGTTTAAAAAACTGAGATAACCAAATTTGTTCATCCTCGGTAGTATAGTGGTGAGTATCCTCGCCTGTCACGCGAGAGACCGGGGTTCGATTCCCCGCCGGGGAGCGGTTTTTTAAATATATACTAATCTAGGCTTCTTTTGCGTGTCATATCGAAGTGTGACCTATGCAAGCATCGGTAGTTCAATGGTAGAATTCTCGCCTTCCAAGCGGGAGGTCCGGGTTCGATTCCCGGCCGGTGCAACCCGTACGATCTCGTTTCTTTGACTCTCAAAATCGTGCACATTTTTGTAAAACCAATAACGTTTCTCGAAAAGTAAAGTGTTCAGAAATCGCCTAGACCATTATTTCTAGCGTAAACATTATGGGTTACTTTTTCTTCAAACTCACTTTTTCATTTAATTAGTGACTATTGCGCATGCTCCGGGACTTAGCGAAAAAATTCGGATAGAAGTACTATAAGTTTAAAAAACTGAGATAACCAAATGTGTTTCATCCTCGGTAGTATAGTGGTGAGTATCCTCGCCTGTCACGCGAGAGACCGGGGTTCGATTCCCCGCCGGGGAGCGGTTTTTTAAATATATACTAATCTAGGCTTCTTTTGCGTGTCATATCGAAGTGTGACCTATGCAAGCATCGGTAGTTCAATGGTAGAATTCTCGCCTTCCAAGCGGGAGGTCCGGGTTCGATTCCCGGCCGGTGCAACCCGTACGATCTCGTTTCTTTGACTCTCAAAATCGTGCACATTTTTTGTAAAACCAATAACGTTTCTCGAAAAGTAAAGTGTTCAGAAATCGCCTAGACCATTATTCTAGCGTAGAACATTTTATTGGGTTACTTTTTCTTCAAACTCACTTTTTCATTTAACTAGTGACTATTGCGCATGCGCCGGGACTTAGCGAAAAAAATTCGGAAAGAAGTACTATAAGTTTAAAAAACTGAGATAACCAAATTTGTTTCATCCTCGGTAGTATAGTGGTGAGTATCCTCGCCTGTCACGCGAGAGACCGGGGTTCGGGGTTCGATTCCCGCCGGGGAGCGGATTTTTAAATATATACTAATCTAGGCTTCTTTTGTGTGTCATATCGAAGTGTGACCTATGCAAGCATCGGTAGTTCAATGGTAGAATTCTCGCCTTCCAAGCGGGAGGTCCGGGTTCTATTCCCGGTCGTTGCAACCCGTACGATCTCGTGTCGTTGACTCTCAAAATCGTGCACACTTTTTTAAAACCAATAACGTTTCTCGAAAAGTAAAGTGTTCAGAAATCGCCTAGACCATTATTTCTAGCGTAGAACATTTATTGGGTTACTTTTCTTCAAACTCACTTTTTCATTTAATTAGTGACTATTGCGCATGCTCCGGGACTTAGCGAAAAAAATTCGGATAGAAAGTACTATAAGTTTAAAAAACTGAGATAACCAAATGTGTTTCATCCTCGGTAGTATAGTGGTGAGTATCCTCGCCTGTCACGCGAGAGACCGGGGTTCGATTCCCCGCCGGGGAGCGGTTTTTTAAATATATACTAATCTAGGCTTCTTTGCGTGTCATATCGAAGTGTGACCTATGCAAGCATCGGTAGTTCAATGGTAGAATTCTCGCCTTCCAAGCGGGAGGTCCGGGTTCGATTCCCGGCCGGTGCAACCCGTACGATCTCGTTTCTTTGACTCTCAAAATCGTGCACATTTTTTGTAAAACCAATAACGTTTCTCGAAAAGTAAAGTGTTCAGAAATCGCCTAGACCATTATTCTAGCGTAGAGTAGAACATTTATTGGGTTACTTTTTCTTCAAACTCACTTTTTCATTTAATTAGTGACTATTGCGCATGCTCCGGGACTTAGCGAAAAAAATTCGGATAGAAGTACTATAAGTTTAAAAAACTGAGATAACCAAATGTGTTTCATCCTCGGTAGTATAGTGGTGAGTATCCTCGCCTGTCACGCGAGAGACCGGGGTTCGATTCCCGCCGGGGAGCGGTTTTTTAAATATATACTAATCTAGGCTTCTTTTGCGTGTCATATCGAAGTGTGACCAATGCAAGCATCGGTAGTTCAATGGTAGAATTCTCGCCTTCCAAGCGGGAGGTCCGGGTTCGATTCCCGGCCGGTGCAACCCGTACGATCTCGTTTCTTTGACTCTCAAAATCGTGCACATTTTTTGTAAAACCAATAACGTTTCTCGAAAAGTAAAGTGTTCAGAAATCGCCTAGACCATTATTTCTAGCGTAGAACATTTTATTGGGTTACTTTTTCTTCAAACTCACTTTTTCATTTAATTAGTGACTATTGCGCATGCTCCGGGACTTAGCGAAAAAAATTCGGATAGAAGTACTATAAGTTTAAAAAACTGAGATAACCAAATGTGTTTCATCCTCGGTAGTATAGTGGTGAGTATCCTCGCCTGTCACGCGAGAGACCGGGGTTCGATTCCCCGCCGGGGAGCGGTTTTTTAAATATATACTAATCTAGGCTTCTTTTGCGTGTCATATCGAAGTGTGACCAATGCAAGCATCGGTAGTTCAATGGTAGAATTCTCGCCTTCCAAGCGGGAGGTCCGGGTTCGATTCCCGGCCGGTGCAACCCGTACGATCTCGTTTCTTTGACTCTCAAAATCGTGCACATTTTTTGTAAAACCAATAACGTTTCTCGAAAAGTAAAGTGTTCAAAAATCGCCTAGACCATTATTTCTAGCGTAGAACATTTTATTGGGTTACTTTTTCTTCAAACTCACTTTTTCATTTAATTAGTGACTATTGCGCATGCTCCGGGACTTAGCGAAAAAATTCGGATAGAAGTACTATAAGTTTAAAAAACTGAGATAACCAAATGTGTTTCATCCTCGGTAGTATAGTGGTGAGTATCCTCGCCTGTCACGCGAGAGACCGGGGTTCGATTCCCCGCCGGGGAGCGGTTTTTTAAATATATACTAATCTAGGCTTCTTTTGCGTGTCATATCGAAGTGTGACCAATGCAAGCATCGGTAGTTCAATGGTAGAATTCTCGCCTTCCAAGCGGGAGGTCCGGGTTCGATTCCCGGCCGGTGCAACCCGTACGATCTCGTTTCTTTGACTCTCAAAATCGTGCACATTTTTTGTAAAACCAATAACGTTTCTCGAAAAGTAAAGTGTTCAAAAATCGCCTAGACCATTATTTCTAGCGTAGAACATTTTATTGGGTTACTTTTTCTTCAAACTCACTTTTTCATTTAATTAGTGACTATTGCGCATGCTCCGGGACTTAGCGAAAAAATTCGGATAGAAGTACTATAAGTTTAAAAAACTGAGATAACCAAATGTGTTTCATCCTCGGTAGTATAGTGGTGAGTATCCTCGCCTGTCACGCGAGAGACCGGGGTTCGATTCCCCGCCGGGGAGCGGTTTTTTAAATATATACTAATCTAGGCTTCTTTTGAGTGTCATATCGAAGTGTGACCATGCAAGCATCGGTAGTTCAATGGTAGAATTCTCGCCTTCCAAGCGGGAGGTCCGGGTTCGATTCGCGGCCGGTGCAACCCGTACGATCTCGTTTCTTTGACTCTCAAAATCGTGCACATTTTTTGTAAAACCAATAACGTTTCTCGAAAAGTAAAGTGTTCAGAAATCGCCTAGACCATTATTTCTAGCGTAGAGTGTTTTATTGGGTTACTTTTTCTTCAAACTCACTTTTTCATTTAATTAGTGACTATCGCGCATGCTCCGGGACTTAGCGAAAAAAATTCGGATAGAAGTACTATAAGTTTAAAAAACTGAGATAACCAACCTTCATTCGTCCTCGGTAGTATAGTGGTGAGTATCCTCGCCTGTCACGCGAGAGACCGGGGTTCGATTCCCCGCCGGGGAGCGGTTTATTAAATGTATACTAATCAAGGCTTCTTTTGCGTGTCATATCGAAGTGTGACCTATGCAAGCATCGGTAGTTCAATGGTAGAATTGTCTTCTTCCAAGCGGGAGGTCCGGGTTCGATTCCCGGCCGGTGCAAGCCGTAAGATCTCGTTTCTTTGACTCTCAAAATCGTGCACATTTTTTGTAAAACCAATAACGTTTCTCGAAAAGTAAAGTGTTCAGAAATCGCCTAGACCATTATTTCTAGCGTAGAGTGTTTTATTGGGTTACTTTTTCTTCAAACTCACTTTTTCATTTAATTAGTGACTATCGCGCATGCTCCGGGACTTAGCGAAAAAAATTCGGATAGAAGTACTATAAGTTTAAACAAGTTGGGAAAACCAAAATATTACCTCTCCGTGTCAAGACGACTACCTACAAACTTATTTACCCAGATATGGAAATGTTTAAAAAAAAAAAGTTAAAATTTATGAAATATTAAAGCAGTATACAAAGCAAAGCAAATATACTGTAAATCAGACGACATTTTACATCCAATAATGATATACTTGTACACATTAAAATCATCCGATGGGGAAATGTTACCGGTGAGCTCTGTCGTCATAGCTTTTCTCCGGTCATCGGCGTTTTATAAATGACGCTAGCGCCATAAAATGTGCAAGGTACCAAGGCTTAACAAAAATTGTATGATAACATATTTATAGAGATAGATAACAACTTTTATAATTAAAATTAGAAACTAACATATCTCTTATAATTCTCGCGTGATCAACTGGTTTCACGCCAATTAAATAGCTATAGTCCCATAGAGCTATTTGTATTAATTCATCCATGGTTTTTTCGCCAAGCTGAGAACTACACGTTTTACGTCACGTTATCCAAAAAGCCGACTATTTTCTTTGAAGACCGCGCTAGCTCAGCGCTAAGCACCGTGACGTCAATATTCAAATCAAAATCCCGTTATGTAGGACACTGCTAACAGCGCTGGGCTCTGCTGAACGCGGCCCAGATTTCCACCATGGTTATAAAATCTAAGCCTAATTATTTAATAGTGTATTTAACTTTCGACTCACTCTGAACCGTTAATGTCTCTGCATTACAGAAACGAAAACCAAACCCAAGCGTTTACTTTTTGGTTCACTAGACCTATTGACAAATTAAAGTTCATTTGACCAACATAGTAGCGTTGCGCTTGTATTCACTTTAGGAAGGATTATGTTATAAACAGATGTAGTATAGCTTAAGTAATATATATACATCCATTTAAATAATAATATTAAAAAACATCTTTGGAATATCAAAATGAAACAGAGCTTTAAAGCTACAAAAGTACTAAATGCATCATAATTACGAAAAATATTTCCACATATTCATTTTATATTATGGAAAACGGGAATATTAAGGATCTGAAGGATTTCTTTACACATCAAAACCAAACGAACATCTAACGCAGCGCACTAGTGTAACAACGGACGGACACATATAGACAAACACATAGACTGCTGTTTTACCCTTTCCGTATTAATTTTGAGTTTAGAGACATGATTATCTTAAATATCAAAATAAATATAATTAATGTTAAATATTTTCTTCAATAGTTGTTCGCCTTATTGAGCGTTACATCGTTTTGAAAAAGAATAATTAAACATTCTTGAGAGACTTGACTAATATTGGCGTTTGAAATGAAGCATACGCCGGTTGCCTCGCCTTGCTCAAATAGGTAGTATATAAGGGTGTCGAATCGCACCTATGGATAAGAACAGCGCAATTGCGTGAACCTTTGGTGGAAGCCCCACCATTGGAAGGCCAGACGTTTCTCGTAACCCTGGCCGATCGCCGCGTATGTCTTAACCTTAACGATGATGATGGAGTAGAAGCCAGGTGTACAGACTGGTGTCAATTTCGGATGGACAGAAACAAAGACCAGAAGATGGTGGTGTTAGAAGCCAGGTGTACAGACTGGTGTCCATGTGGGATGGACAAAAACAAAGACCAGAAGATGGTGGTGTTAGAAGCCAGGTGTACAGACTGGTGTCCATGTGGGATGGACAAAGAGCAGATGACGGTGGTGATTAGAAGCCAGTGTGTACAGACTGGTGTCCATGTGGGATGGACAAACACCACAAGATGGTGGGGATTAGAAACCAGTGTGTACACACTGGTGTCCATGTGGGATGGACAAAGAGCAGCAGATGATTGTGATTAGAACCCAGTGTGTACAGACTGGTGTCCATGTGGGATGGACAAAGACCAGAAGCTGGAGATGTTAGACAGGCAATGGAGTAATAGCCTGTAAGTGTAATACAATTTTCGAAATTTCTGGAAATTGAGAACACGTTTGCTCCGATTTGCAAACTGCGAACGCGGTCACGTGGGTGTAACAACAGACAGACACACACACACCCCCCGACACGTCGAAATTAGAACCTCTCCGTGACATACGTCACTCGGAGAGGTAAAAACTGAGATAACCAAATTTGTTTCATTCTCGGTAGTATAGTGGTGAGTATACATTTTTTAAAATCGAAACTTTTTAAATCTAATTATTTTAAGGCCAATTATGTTGAAAACCTACCTTGCCCGTATTCCACATCCCTCCTCGCTAATTCCAAAAACCGGAGTAAAGAGAAAATATTTTAATTTGAAACGCTTTCCAATAAATTCCCAAATATAAAACAGCGAAAGGTGGCAGCAATACGTTCAATCAAAATTTCCCAATAAAGGGACGAACTAATACTTAAGGACCGATTGCAGCCCAAGCGACTAAACAACCCATATTTAGCTTACTTCCCTATTTTTTAGCCCGAAAATGAATTGGGGTTATGAAAAATACCGAGTCAAAATCCCGGAAAAAGCTAGCGCCATCTAGACGAAATAAGATGCTTCCCTCTTTTGAACGTTGATTCCCCCATAATCCCCCAACTATCCGGTTTGCTTCAATCTCCCGCTAGAAGGCGAATTAACAAGCTTTCTCCCTCTGCCATCTGTCCTTCAGTATTGGTTCGTCCATGTAACAATCCTTTTAAATTGTTATAACTTGAGCGCTACGACTGCCATATACAATAGATATCAGTAACTAACGGACAGCAGCGACGATCTGATCTTGGTTGTTCTTATTATTAAAATGCAGAGTTTATTATACAAGAATTCTGAGTAATCAGGAAATAATATCATTTACTTTAGCTTTATCGATCGGGATGATAAAACTTAACAAGGATTAATTAATGTTTTTGCGTGGATCTACTTCGGCAAAGAAGCCGTTTAGCCATTGTTGTAAGTTCGACAAGTGAAATACAGTACAAAAATATTTTCATTTATTCTTGTTTCTGGGCTCGAAATGGAGAGGCATTTTATGTATTTTTGTGACAATATCAAAACCAGGAATTATTTTATCTCTCGGTAATTGGGAAGTGATTCGAAAATGGCGAAGAACGTTCGCTAAAATTACTTTCAGTTCAATCGCGGCGAATCCTTGTCCTGAAAAACAGATGAAATCAAATGAACTTGTTAATTATTGAAAGTGTTGACGAACCGATGCAATTGCGAGGACCAGCTACAAATGGGATGTAGGCAAATGGGTGTCTTCCTTCGCTGTTCTCCGGGTTGAATCTTTCGGGGTCGAATACTTCTGGATTGGGGTAATATCGGGGGTCGTGATGAACGCCTTGAATCAAGATGCCGCACATCGCACCCTTTTTAAGAATTTTCTCGCCTAAAATTTGCAACAGAATTACTTTATCAATGATATATAGGCCTAGTGGGTTAAAGCCAAATGCTCTCCTCTGAATTTTAGACGTAAAACAAATAGACAAGGAGACATTTAATTAGTTCACTTGCTACTTTACTTGGCAAAATAGTGAATTATTAATGTTAATTCTAGTAAGAAAGAAATTAGTAAGCAGAAAACGAACCGATTTGTAAGTCTTCAGTGAGTTCGCGACCAATCAACGGAGTTGGAGGACACAGCCTTAGGGATTCCTGCAAAGGGTTGGCTTTTACTTAATATTGGAAAACTTTCAATACTTTTTTGATAACTATTGAATAAAAATTAACCTTAATGACTCTTTCGAGGTAGGTCAAGTGTTTAAGGTCGTCGTATTCAATGTCTCTTTCGATGTCCGTTCCACAGACGAAAGTCAACTCCTGGTAAACCTTTTCTTGAACCTCCGGGTAAAGACCGATCATGTATAGGGTAAATGTTGAAGCAGTAGCGCTGGTGTCGAAACCCTTCCAAATTAAATTAGTATAACCTTTCTACATTTAAACGGCATTATGTTGTTTATTACCGCTCCAATGAGAGTGATGCATTCGTCTCGAAATTGTTTATCGCTCATTAAGTCCGGGTTTTTCTCGAGCATTTGTAGAATTATATCCGCGAAGTTCACATTTCGGAAGTTGTCGTTGTCCTCTTTCATATTCGCCTTCTTTTTCGCTAATTCCGTCTGGAAATGAGTTCGTGATTTTCGCACGATTGGTTTCGCTTTATGGTATCAAACAGTATCAACTTTACTTGGAATATCTCGTCTATTACTTTCGTTGTATTTACGGTTTCTTTTCCCTTAGCTGTGAATTTGAACAATTTCTCCGATATTAACCATGGTCGAACTAAACGGTAACTGAAGCTTTCTTCGCATCTAATGTTAATGACATATTTAGTTAAGTCACAGTAATTAGTCGCTTAAGAACTGATTGATTTTTGGAGAGCATTGAAAGGTCGAATCTTTCATCACTTAAAATAGAATTATCTCACGCTTGAACTCTCTGTTACTAATCGGAAATTCCGAAATGATCTAGACCCGTTTTTTCATGGAGGAAATATTTTTACCCTATATGTGTACTAGGTGGCGCTTTTATTACCGTTGCGACCGGGGCCTTCCATAAATTATCGATGATACTTTAGGGGCCAATTATAAAACATGAAAGAGAAAGGTTTCACCCTTAAATTAACGTAATTATTTAAGGGGATAGGCCTATTTACTTTTTAATGAATATTTTGATTAGATTGTATGGACAACGAAATTAATTATGAGATTTTAACATTGTTGTCTTTTAGTAAAACAAAACCTCTTGAAGTTGCTTATTCACGGTTTTGTTATACCATAAAAGGAATTTTTTTACTCCTTTGTAACCTTTCATTTTTTTAACCTTAACTTTTTTATCCTATACTTATTTGGCATGATTAATCTAGAGGGCCGGTAGGCCCTTCTAGATAAGATCCCACACCCTCCCGTAATGTTAAATGAAAATTCACAGATTTTCGCCGATTTTCCCATAGGAATAACATGGGGTTTTGGTGCTCCTGTACATCGAATCATTTAAAAACTAAAGCGAAGTTACGTTTCGGAATACTTTCAAATTAACAAGTAACTATTCAAGGTGTGCCTTTTTCAAGTTTCATCAAAATTAATTAAGTCTAAGTATGTTAATTTAATTAAAAATATAAGTACCTCAAAAGATTATTCTACAGCAGACGACGCTAATTGTTCATTACTCTACAGTAGACGACGCTAATTTGCCATTTCACCGCCTTGAAACTTTAACTTGATATTTTTCAATAAATATAACACTATATTTATTAAAAACTTCTCTGGCGGGTCTAATTTTCGTTTAATTATGTGTCTCGGTTGAAATTCTATACTTAAGATACCTTTTTAATTTATATTTTAGATGTTAGTTTCGACCAAGGCTCAAGTTGCCTTACTTAGGCCATGGATTTATAATAGAAGCTTACGCTTCATGGATATTTCACTGTAGCCTTCAGTAAGGCATTTTGATTTTAAACACATTTATGTCATAAAAATTCGCGCGGGTGGGGACTGGGGGGCTGGTGACGTAGAAATTGAGGCAAACTTTTATCTTTCGGCGCGCGTGCGCGCGCGTTTTTCTAAAAATTATTTCGCGCGCGCTATTAAAAATTAGAACTCGATCACGTGAAAAACTTCAACCCCCCTCTTAATTTGCCTCAAATTCTACGTCACAAACGCGTGTGCCAGGCTGGTACTATTTCAGACGAGGAATAAATGCTGTGCGCGTTTTAAGGTGAGTGAAATATCAAGGAAGCGTAACCTTCTATTATAAATCCATGCTTATGCAGACTATTGAGTGATTGTAAAAGCTTGAAGGATAGATGGATCAGTGTTGGAAATAAGGATTTTTTTAAAACTAGACCTGTTGGCTATGTATTTTAATTAAAATAACTGGCCACGGTGCCACTCACTGTAAACGTACAAGGGCAGTGAACGCAATGTCATGGATAATTGCAATCGTAAAGTGGACTGTAAAAGATACGGCTTTGATAGTTTAAAAGTCGTGGCAGGATGTTGGTTTTGAAGTTGACTATAAAGCTCGGGTTCTAAAACGAATTGTGAGCCGTATCTTATAAGAATTAGTAGAAGTGTAAAACCATTTTTAACCTCGTCCTAGAAGTGAAAAATTTCGCATTTCAGGCAAGAAATTGTTTTATAATAGATTAATACAAATGCAGACTGAAGGAACAGATATTATATAAAAAAGGACTTGGTTTGCCCAAGCCTAAAAAACAAAACGATAAGTGTTTTTTCCAGTTGACTGAAGCGCGGATATTTTATTTTTCTATACAGGGTGTTACAAAAAGATGTGTCACAAATTCAGGGGCGTATTCTACTAGTCAAAACAAGACTAAGTCACCAAAGAACTATGGTCCAAAACTGAACACCCGCGGAGAAACGGGCCATCAAAGTAACACGTAAAATGCGATGAATTTACCTTTCAAATGAAACGACGAATATGGCTTGACCAAATTGTTTTCAATTAATTGGTCATAATTGAAAAAGATTCGATATTTAAGAAACGATCGATTCTGGGGGCAGAGCTAAAAGCATTTTAGACCAAAAAATTAAAAATTTAATTTGGTGAAGTGTTTTAATGTGGCCTAGAGTTACAACGGCGTTTTCAGATCGCTGTAGTTGCTGAGTGGCTTGGTTTTTCATTCATTAAAACGATGGCCCATTCAACTTCTTTGTCAAGCCAACGAGTAAAGCGCTTTTACGTGTAAGCAAGAGCGCCTAGTTATTGGAAAGATGCAGGGGCGTTCCGAAGGGACAAGGTTTTGGGGGGGAGCCCACCAAATTTTGGCAACTTGAAACCAAAAATTTGCCAAGCGACACGTAGTAATGTAGTATCATGTTACTCTGTTTCGTAAAATAGTTTTGGAATAAATTTTTAAAATTTCCCCGACTAAATTTATAAAATTTCCCCGACTAAATTTATAAAATTTCCCCGACTAAATTTATAAAATTTCCCCGACTAAATTTATAATATTTCCCCGACTAAATTTATAAAATTTCCCCGACTAAATTTATCAAATTTCCCCGACTAAATTTATCAAATTTCCCCGACGAAATTCATCAAACTTCCCCGACGAAATTCATCAAACTTCCCCGACGAAATTCATCAAACTTCCCCGACGAAATTCATCAAACTTCCCCGACGAAATTCATCAAACTTCCCCGACGAAATTCATCAAACTTCCCCGACGAAATTCATCAAACTTCCCCGACGAAATTCATCAAACTTCCCCGACGAAATTCATCAAACTTCCCCGACGAAATTCATCAAGTTTCCATGATCAAATTCATCAAGTTTCCATGAACAAATTCATCAAGTTTCCATGATCAAATTCATCAAGTTTCCATGATCAAATTCATCAAGTTTCCATGATCAAATTCATCAAGTTTCCATGATCAAATTCATCAATTTTCCCTGACCATTTGCAATAACTCACATGGCGAACATAGACTTTGAAACTAGTTGTATAAAATTGTTGAAATTATAGGATAATAATTTACTAGTAAGTGAAAAAGTGACTAATTATTTTAAAAATAGTGAACCGAAAGTAACTAAAAGTTACTAAATGAAGATACTTAAAAGAGCTGTCTCGGGTAAAATCTTACTATGTTGCCAACACTCTTTCAAAGCAAAGCACTTCACTGATTTCCTTAATTCGGACTTTGTTCGTAATTAAAGACTTTATAAAAGTGTGTCTTGTAATGAACCACCGTCTATAAGTTGATATAATGAGATCAAATGCTCCCTCGTACAATGAATATTGTAAATTGACTTGAATAATTTTGACAAGAGTCGTTATTGTTATAGATATAAGAATACTATTTTGTGTGAATAGAATCCCATTAAAGTTATATTCGGAGCGAGCGAAGCGAACTCCGCGATTTTTTGGCTCTGCTCAAATCTCTGATTCCGGTCACTCTGATACTGTTTTCCAGAATTTCAATTTCACTCCAAAATATTTTTCCCTGACATTTCCCTGGCCTTTTAGGTCCATTTTCAATTTCCCTGAGCTTCATTTTGCCAAGTGAGCGTCAATTTGCCAACTCGACAAAATTTTAGGGGGGGAGCCTCCCCCCTTTCCCCCCCAAGGGATCGCCCCTGGAAAGATGTCGTGACAACGGCATGAACCTTGTAAAACCGGCGTACCCAATCTCGCATGTCTGTTATCGAACCCCTGTGGAAGTTACGTTTGCCATCGAACATTCGTGGATATCTGTGTCGTGGGACATTCTTCTAAGACAAATTCACTATCGGCCACGTATGCAATAAATGACGCATACGGCGACAAACGACCAATGCTATTTCTCACGTGGTTGTAATACTGTATGACGCGTAATCCTTCGAAAAGTAGTCGCCTAAGTACAACGCTGCTAGTAATGATTGATAACTACACCTGCTAGATCAAATGTCAACCAGTACATTACAATGTTTTTTAAAGGGTCTTAAAGTAGACCAATTAAAAACATTTGTTTTGCTATAAGAAGGGACTCTGCTAGTTTCAATCAGAAAAAACTTACAGTCCAAAAAGCTATGGAAAACTGTTCAAACGAGGAGCTAACCGATATGCACCTTATGTATGAACGAGCATTCGGGAATGCTCTGGAAGCCAGGCGCCTTTACCAAGAGATGTTTCCTCAACGTCGATTGCCGTGTCGTCAAACTTTCGGGGCGGTAGATCGACGTTTGCGAGAGACAGGGCAACTACGGCGAAGGGGTGGAGCTGGAAGACCCCAAGATGTACCCGAAAACTTAGAAAACCAAGTCCTGCAAATCGTACAAAATGATCCCGGAACCAGTACCCGCAAGTTGGCAGATCAACTAGACGTGAATCATGTAAAGGTTTGGAGAATCCTAAACAATCACGGATTTCACCCGTACCACTACCAGAAGGTTAGGCTTTAAATCCAGATGACTATCCAAGGAGGCTACAGTTTTCAAACTGGTTTATCCACCAATGTGTTGCGAACCCCCAATTTCCAGGCATGGTCTTAGTGACCGACGAGGCCACGTTTGCCCAGGACGGAATCATCAACTCTCACAACATGCATCAATGGAGCCAAGAGAACCCGCACGCCATCGTGGTAGCAAGTCATCAAGTCAAATTTAGTTTAAATGTTTGGTGCGGTATTGTTGGTAATCTTTTAATCGGACCGCACTTCCTCCCACAAAGACTTAACGGTCAACATTATCTCCAATTTCTAACTGAAACGCTACCGGAACTCTTAGAAGATGTGCCCTTGGCTCAGTGGCGCGACATGTGGTTTATGCACGATGGCGCTCCCGCTCATTTCAGGCGCGACGTTCGGGCACATTTGGACGCCACCTATCCTGGAAGGTGGATCGGTCGTGGAGGACCTGTTGCTTGGCCAGCTCGTTCGCCCGACCTCAACCCTTTGGATTTCTTTCTTTGGGGTCATTTGAAGGACATGGTTTACCAAACGGAAGTAGCCGTGAAGTTCCAAACATCGAAGAGTTAAGTCGAAGGATCATTGAGGCATGCGAAACCATCAGAAATACACCAGGAATCTTTGAACGAGTTCGCGGGTCTTCCGTTAAAAGGGCCGAAGCTTGCGTGAGAGCTCAAGGACAACATTTTGAACCAATTTCATAAAATTTAAATAATAAAATACTATCTCGATGCTCATTGCACCCTTTAAAAAACATTGTAATGTATTAGTTGACATTTGATCTAGCAGGTGAAGTTATCAATCATTACTAGCAGCATTGTACTTAAGCGACTTCTTTTCGAAGGATTACGCGTCATACAGTATTACAATCACGACGTGAGAAATATCTTTGGTCGTTTGCCGCCGTATGCGTCATTTATTGCATACGTGGCCGATAGTGAATCTGTCTTAGAAGAATGTCCCACGACACAGAAATCCACGAATGTTCGATGGCAAACGTAACTTCCACAGGAGTTCGATAACAGACATGCGAGATTGGGTAATAATACCACGGTCTGGTTAAAAACGCCGGTTTTACTAGGTTCATGCCGTTGTCACGACATCTTTCCAATAACTAGGCGCTCTTGCTTACACGTAAAAGCGCTTTACTCGTTGGCTTGACAAAGAAGTTGAATGGGCCATCGTTTTAATGAATGAAAAACCAAGCCACTCAGCAACTACAGCGATCTGAAAACGCCGTTGTAACTTTAGGCCACATTAAAACACTTTACCAAATTAAATGTTTAATTTTTTGGTCTAAAATGCTTTTAGCTCTGCCCCCAGAATCGATCGTTTCTTAAATATCGAATCTTTTTCAATTATGACCAATTAATTGAAAACAATATGGTCAAGCCATATTCGTCGCTTCACTTGAAGGGAAAATTCATCGCATTTTACGTGATACTTTGATGGCCCGTATCTCCGCGGGTGTTCAGTTTTGGACCATAGTTCTTTGGTGACTTAGTCTTGTTTTGACCCGTAGAATACGCCCCTGAATTTGTGACACATCTTTTTGTAACACCCTGTATAATTTTAAATACAATCCGTATTTTACTACTCTTTAGAATTTAATTCTATCTCCTGATTTTACTGGTAATGGATTTATTTCCTATAAATTAATTGATATAAAAAATTACTTGTCTCGGGTTTTTCAACAACAATTCCATTTTCGTAAAATTTTATCATGAAAAATCTGAGATAAGTAATTTTTTTTTTTCAATTAATTTATAGGAAATAAATCCATTACCAGTAAAATCAGGAGATTGAATTAAATTCTAAAGAGTAGTAAAATACGGATTGTCTTTAAAATTATATGGAAAAATAAAATATCCGCGCTTCAGTCAACTGGAAAAAACTCTTATCGTTTTGTTTTTTAGGCTTGGGCAAACCAAGTCCTTTTTTAGCCATATCTGAGATAAGTAATTTTTTTTTCAATTAATTTATAGGAAATAAATCCATTACCAGTAAAATCAGGAGATTGAATTAAATTCTAAAGAGTAGTAAAATACGGATTGTCTTTAAAATTATATGGAAAAATAAAATATCCGCGCTTCAGTCAACTGGAAAAAACTCTTATCGTTTTGTTTTTTAGGCTTGGGCAAACCAAGTCCTTTTTTAGCCATATCGTAGTATACGATAGGCTCTTAGTTTGACCCGAGCCGTCCGTAGTAGTAGTAGTAGTAGTGGCCGGGGTTGTCGCTTCGTTATCGTCAGATTTTAGCTTAAAAGGAACTTTATATTACCACAACCCACCCATAGGGATTACTGGGCTCGGTTAGAGATTTAATTTTAATTAAAATATTTTCAGGTCAGACCCGGGAATTGAACCCGGGTCGCTGGCATTCTACCACTCAACCATAGAGACTTATTAGAAACCCCGAGTTTTTTATCATTTATTTTTATCTCTAAAATGTCGGGGTGATGTGGGGTGGGGTACCTCTTAATCTGTGGGATCGGATACTTTTGAATTTTTATCTGTGGGGTCGGACGGATACTTATGAATTTGTATGTTTGGGGTTTTTATATTTATTTTCTTTTTATGTATGTGCTAATTAAATAGATAACGATTTCCCCGTTATGTTTGACTGGAACGTTTTGGCGGTTAATTCAAAGGTGGGTTTAGATAGAGCTAACATAGTGATAAAAGAGCGTTATGCATTTGATCATTTTCGCATTGCTAAAGGTAATTCGAGGGGATAATCACTAAAATGCGTAATCACTATAACTAAACTTTCTCTTTCAAAAGTTTCTGGGCATAAGTCCTTGTTAGAAATTTATAAGATGCGATAAGTGTGCATCGGCATAAGTCTATGTTGTAAACTCATCGAGGGGATTATCACTAAAAAACTATCTGTTCTTCGATTCGCCGGAATATTAGAATTACAGCATAAGTAAATTTATACGGTCATAATTTAATCACTGTTTAGAGTAGGGCATCGAGGGGCTATTCACTCTGATTTTATGCACGGTAAATCATTTAAACATTGAGAAAGATAGCGCTATTCACTCATTAGGGTAAGGTATAGAGGGGTTATCCACCCATTAGGGTAGGGCATAGAGGGGCTATTCATTCGTACGATATGGCTACTATTACGAGCCCTTGGGCCGTCTTGTTATATTTTAATAAAGGTCTTCGGAAATTTTCTAAAACGTTTTCTTACTATCGGTGATCTCGGCTTCTTCGCTTTGCGTCTATGCCTTGCCCCAATATTGTAGCAGTCGATAGGGTCACGAGGCTAAACTTATTTTTATTTTACGGTACTAAAAGGGCCACCAAACGAGAAAATATGGCGAAGTAAGTTAGTTAAAAAAATATTCTCGCCTCGAGATAGGCACGGGCCTAATTTACTTTCGTTAACAGATATTCTTTCAATAGTTGAGCTATATAGTTCTTCTTGCTTCGTAATAAAATATTTTATTCGCATTCTATCTTATCTAACACGAAGGAGCAGTAACGACAAGCCTTGATCTGTCGAACTTTTCCTCACATAAAAATATATTTAACTGGAACTCACTGCTCTGATTCCCATATATTTTTTATTGGTGAGGACTTAAATATTTAACTTGTCTTCTACCATATTCATCTTTAAAGCCCAAAAGATAATTGAAAGTTCGTTATGTGGACAACAAAGACGTTAGACATGCCATCAAACAAATGGACTCTATAGTGGACTGCTAGTTTTGAAGCAACATATAAAGTATTTGGATCCACATACCGCATGTTCCGTCTTAACTCTACATAAACAGACGATACAGCCGCCCATTAAACGTTTCATGCAAGAACATTACATAAAATAGTTTAAACTTGGGAAAGCCGAGGCATCTACTAGAGGAATTGAGTTTATGGTGGAATGAATAAAGTTTTCCACTTCGTACCTTTTAATGGCTTTGAAAATGAAATCTCCAAGATGTTTGTTACTTTGATAATCTTCGTCAGAAACTGCGTCTATAGAAACAAATAATTAACGTTGACTTTGGTTTTAGCCTCATCGCTTCAATATCAAGCATCAAAGGGTTCTTAATTTACCCATAATTATGTAGAATGTGCACTTCTCGATTGATTCCGCTATATCTAAAATATTGGAATCAGATTTGGAAATGTGTTCCTGAAATTGAGAGATCATCCTTGTAACGTGTTTGTTCATCATGGGAACGAACTCCTTGATGCTCCCAAGATGAAATATCGGATTCAGCAATTTCCTCTGTTTCTTCCAATGATCTCCTTCGCTGGAAATAGATCATTTCAAAAATTTCATACAGAAAACTTAGGCACACAGGGGCGGGTGGCTATTGGGGGAATATAAATTGGGCTAAAAAACAATGCTAGACGGAGAACGAGTTCACAAAACGCGGGTGGCTAGCCAACTCGCTTTGTCTCTAGCGGTGCTTCTTGGTGAGAGGGAGAAGAAAACCCCTGTGTGTTGGTTTCCCTTTATGTAATTTCCTAAATAGACTTACCTCGTTACTAACCCATTTCCCAAAAATATGTGGAATAACTTGTAAAATTCGGCTTTGTTGATTTCTTTGCTACTGCTTAGCACAACCTTGAAATAAGTGGTTAGTTCGGCGGAAGTTTGCGAGGTCAGTTCTAAATTTGTCGTCACACTTGGGAAATTTCCTACCTTAATTAAATCTGGATTATGCAATACTACGCCTTTTTTATGAAATAAATTGAAATGGAAAAGTCCTTCTTGACGAAATATCGAAGACATTCCCATAAGGGTTTCCAAACCATCTTAAAGATGAAAGATCTTCCATTAGAAATGTGCAGACTTATGGGGGCTGAAACCGTTGTACTCACAAGTTGTAGAGGTGATGTCTTTAACGGGTGGAAAGAGCTTTAGAAATCTGAAGTGACCAAAGGCGAAGACCGACTTGAAACCGTAATTCGGGTACGAATCCCATATTCGCGGTAATGGAATACTTTTAAGTACAGACAATATAAGTGTCATAAAATTATGAATCAATTCAAACGCGAAAAGTAATATCCTCAACGACATGATTTGAGGTTGAAGGAAAGCCCAACTGAGCGATCAACACTTCAACCCGCGGTGCTTATACTAATCTCCAGTCGAATTCATTTCTTATTAACTCGTAATGCATTTTTAATTGCCGTTATTGAACCGGTTAAATTGAATTGATAACTGGTATTGAAATTTTTCGAAAACGTTTTTCGTCAATTATTAAAGCGTAATAGATCGTTTTTGGGATGGCGGGGCAGGTTTAATTTTGAAAACGCGAAACCGACTGAATAAATATCGTGTTTCAAGGTTTTATTTTTTTATTTTTTGATGAATTTCAACTTAAATTACTTTTCTTTTTCTAAGTATCTTAGCTAATCCCAAGGTTACGATTTTTTCTTAGGTTTAAAATGAACACTGATGGAAAGTAGAGTGAATGGAAGAGGATAGGGGTGAGGTGATATTTTTCGTTCGCGCATTTTAAAAGGATGGGGATTAGAATAGTAAGTTTAAGCATTGTACCAGTGAGGTTAAGACTTGTAAATTGTGTTTTACTTTTTCTCGATATATTTAAAGCCAGAGAGTATTATGTATTGGAAGGTGTAATACTCTGCCTTTAAAATTCCTGTCGCACTTAATAAATAAAATTTCTTTAAGAGAGTTGTCAAATCTATAATTAAACAAAACTCTCCGATATTAATTGAAAAAAACCTTGTTCGCTAAAAATGTATACCAGTAATTAATTCAATTTAACCCATTTAAGTACTATCATTTTTGATATTAATATTCAAGTTTACCTTATAGCTATACCGTATATTTAACGCCATACTCCGGTGTACACTTTGTTTTGCTTATATAAAATAAGTCAAGATTTTCAGGTATAATTTTAACAAACTAAGCAAACTTTTACAATTACAATATAACAAAAAAACATTCAAAAAATATTTTCTAAAATCTGTCTAGAGGTTAGTCTTGATTGACATTCATATTCAAATTTAGCGTATATCTAGCGTTATACCCGGGGGTACACTTTATTTTGCATATATAAAATAAATCTAGTTTTTAAGTAATCTAATTAATCTAATTAGAATGTAAATTCCATTGCGTATTTTATTTAATTTGAAAATGTTAGCTTTCAAAAATTACTTTTCAGTTACATCGTACGATGGACAGCTACAAAGTGGGTACTAGATTCGCATGGGATGTAAGTCGATGTGGGATTGGTTGTTGTCGTGGTTGCTTTGTCGGTTGGAATTTGGTAAGGGTGGATCGGAACTGGTCTTGCTCGTATTGAGGATTTTTTTCAGACCACTCGCGAAGACAATGCAACGGTATGTACTGTATTGTAAGTGGGGATGTCTGAACCAGGATCAAGTTTTGGTTTCAATTCGGATTCTAAGAATTTTCTCTCCTGGTTCATGAATATACCTCGAATACGTATTTATTCAATCGTTATTATCAAGGGAGATTGGAGTCATGGTTAGAGGCGTTGGAATGTGGTAAGGGTAGATAGCATTCAGTCGCATAGAGCAGGTACGCAGTTACGGCTAAGCATTCTGGCATTGCTGCGCATCAAGGGGCTACTCACTATCTAGGGTTAGAGGTAATCATTCTAGAACTATAGGGCGGCGAGGGGCTACTCCCTATTCACTTTTAAAGGTTACAGGTAAGATGAAGAGCTGATGTCTTTAACTAGTGGAAAGAGCTTTAGAAATCTGGCGTGACCAAAGGCGAAGACCGACTTGAAACCGTAATTTGGGTACGAATCCCAAATCTGCGGTAATGGAATACTTTTAAGCAGAGACGATATAAATGACATCAAATTATGAATTACTTCAAAGGCGAATAGTAATATCTTCAGCGACATGATTGTTCTTTGATGGAAAGACCAACTGCGCGATCTTTGGTCTGCGGTGTTTATACTCAGAACGGAGTCTAATTCTTTAATTATTCATTCGTACTGCATTTCCAATCGTCGGTTAAATTGAATTAATACCTGATATACAACTTTAACGAGCACGTTTTTTCTCAGTTGATATAAAACTTTTATATTTTTTAACTATATATTTGAAAACTCTCTTAATCGTGCCCGAAGAATATGAATTATGATCTTTCGCATTTGTTATGTTTAGATTATCTTACAGATATTCTCTTGTTTATTTTAATTAGAAATAGAAGCAAACAAAACAAGTTCGGAAACCATAATTTTACCTCTCCGAGTCGAGGGAGGCCTATAACTCACTACCCATTTTTTCACCTGAATACGCAACTTTCTATTGCTGTTTATTGAGAAGCAACTGAAGGTCTTAAAATTAAACTGAACAAGATGGCCTAAGCGCAGGGCTCATAATAGTTGCCGCTTTGTGCCGTACTTAACAGGCGTGCAGAAAATTTGTGTGAATACAACCTCGATGCGCTACCTGTAGGTGTGCTAAAATCATAACCCGTAATCCCTTCTTTTATACTTGTAACAGTGCGACACAAACGGAAAACTATAGAGTGAGTAGCCCCTCGATTTACTTCTGAAATGATTGTAATATCCCGGGGCCACAATTCACTATATACTAGCTTTTGCTTTTAAATTCCCCTCGATTTCTTTGAATGTTGAAATATTGTCGAAGGGTGACAGAAATATTAAAGGGAGAGTATATATATTATTATAAAAAAACCGTTTTTACAAACGGAAAAAACCTGATATATACTACATCTTTGATTTTGGGTCGCCACTCACTGTTCATGTCACGACTTCTACAGGACAGATATTATTTATTCTAACCGTTTCATATAACACCACCATTTATTAAAGCGGTAATATTACGTCATGACAATTAATTTCACGTGTCACAGCTAAAAACTGTCGATTCTAATCAGGGGCGTCAACTTCATTATCTTAACACATTTTCTTTACTTTTTATTTCTGTCGACTGGCTTAAATAATACTCTCTGAGGGCTTGTCATGAAGTGACGTGGGTGAAACTTCATAGATTCTCGTCTAAGCGCTGTCAAAGGCTTAGTAATGCAGACCAAATAGGAAGACGGACTGCAAAACTAACCGAGTGTAGTAGTCAATTCTCGCTTGTCGTTCTCAAACTAGCTTTCAGTTATTCTCATAGCATTACGAACTCGTATAGGTAGTGTCATACTACCAAAACCTTATTTAATTGAATTAAAACTCTACCATTCCTTTAAATATCACGGGAAAGAAGCTTAGCTCTGATCAAGTCAGTTCTAGGTCTCTTTAATAGCTGCTTATTATTTGGGTTTGCAATAAGTATTTATTATAATAATTTTATTATTGGAGCTATGCCATTTTGGATTGCGCGCTTGATTTCATAAACAAAACGTTGAAAGGAGTTCTGAAAACTATGATTAGAAGAAAAAAAACGTTCGATGGTAATTGGGGAAAATATGTTAGTTGTATCAATAATTCATTATATTTTACCCCTTTATCACTCTTAATTACTATAATTATTGATATTCATATTAAAGTTAATCCTTACAGAATACAGACATACCGTATATCTAAAACCATATCCCCTACACTTTATTGTCTCCTTATGTAAAATAAATCAAGATTTTTTTATCTAGGCTTTGTCTATGAAGGGATTTCCACACTAAGCCTGTGGCTTGTTTACTGGTGGGTCCCTTTACATTGCATAGAGGGGTGGTGGCTAGCCCCTATGCCACAGCTAACCTACAGCGCCCTATACTATCACCGTTAACCTCTGCAAGTTTTGATGGGAAGGAGAAACCGGGTTTGCCCGCGGAGGAAAACTCCTTTTAACAAGCGGGGAGTGAACTTGCAAACTCTACGCAGAAGTATTTGTTCCCAGATTTTTACCCGGTGCCACAGGCCGGTATTGAACCCGGGATTCTCTTGCTGCGAGACGAAAGCGCTAACCGATACGCCACCCCACTTATAAGCAATATGTGAGTAGACCCAAAGAGGAGAGAAATAGGGAGAGAGATAATCGCATAGGCAGCCGTGATCCATCCGTATTGAGAAGAGAGGAAAATGTGTGATACGCGGCGGCTCTTAACGCGCCACTTATTCGCGCACAGTTGACGTTATTGGTTCTCCTCTTTCTGGCTACTACGTCACCAAAATTGCTCGGAAAGGTTTAAAGGTTGTTAAAACGTACGCTTTAAAAATAAAAAGCCGAGGCTTAAGTGAAATGATCAGCCAACTTAGGGGTGTGACCCAAAATCCCCCCAGACAAAATCCCCCCGGACAAAATCCCCCCAAAACTCCTACTTGATGGACAAAATCCCCCCAAATCATATTTAATGGACAAAATCCCCCCAAATCATATTTAATGGACAAAATCCCCCCAAATCATATTTAATGGACAAAATCCCCCCAAATCATATTTAATGGACAAAATCCTCCCAAATCATATTTAATGGACAAAATCCCCCCAAATCATATTTAATGGACAAAATCCCCCCAAATCATATTTAATGGACAAAATCCTCCAAATTATGTTTAACGGTTAGGTTAGGTTAGGTTAGGTTAGGTTAGGTTAGGTTAGGTTAGGTTAGGTTAGGTTAGGTTAGGTTAGGTTAGGTTAGGTTAGGTTAGGTTAGGTTAGGTTAGGTTAGGTTAGGTTAGGTTAGGTTAGGTTAGGTTAGGTTAGGTTAGGTTAGGTTAGGTTAGGTTAGGTTAGGTTAGGTTAGGTTAGTTTAGGTTAGGTTAGGTTAGGTTAGGTTAGGTTAGGTTAGGTTAGGTTCAAATAATTCGTTGACACCTTTTCCCAAATATGCTCCTTTTAATTAGCTACCACCTTTTCCAAAATATTCTCCTATCAATTAGCTGCCACCTTTTCCAAAAGATTTTTCTATTAATTAGCTGCCACCTTTTCTAAAATATTCTCCTATTAATTAGCTGCAACCTTTTCAAAATATTCTCCTACTAATTAGCTGCCACCTTTTCCAAAATATTCTCCTTTTAATTAGCTACTACCTTTTCCAAAATATTCTCCTTTTAATTAGCTACCACCTTTTCCAAACATTCTCCTTTTAATTAGCTACCACCTTTTCCAAAACCTTCTGCTATTAATTAGCTGCCACCTTTTCCAAAATATTCTCCTATTAATTAGCTGCAACCTTTTCCAAAACATTCTCCTACTAATTAGCTGCCACATTTTCCAAATTATTCTCCTTTAAATTAGCTACCACCTTTTCCAAAATATTCTCCTTTTAATTAGCTACCACCTTTTCTAAAATATTCTTCTTTTAATTAGCTACCACCTTTTCTAAAATATTCTCCTATTAATTAGCTGCCCCCTTCCAAAAGATTTTCCTATTAATTAAAAATATATTTAATGTAAAACCATACAGTATGTCTTCTTCCAGTTCAATAGAATTTCGGTCCAATGGGACTATAATAAAATCGCACCTTTTGGCTACGTTCGGTCGAATGCGACACCACAAGCTGTGTCGCCAAAAAATGTGAAATGTGAAATAAAACAAACTACTTATATTTGAAACTTCTGTTATATATTTCTCAGAGGATTTTCGTTGGGGGATTTTGTCTTGTTATAATGATTTGGGGGCATTTTGTCTTGATATAATGATTTGGGGGGATTTTGTCTTGTTATAATGATTTGGGGGGATTTTGTCTTGTTATAATGATTTGGGGGGATTTTGTCCTACATTGGGGGATTTTGTCGCATTGGGTTAAATGGGGGGATTTTGGCCGGGGGGATTTTGGCTGGGGGGATTTTGGTATACAATCGCCAACTTAGAGCCAAGTGGGCTTTTTTAAGCAAAGAGTTATTTATTTATCAGAGGTAATTTAAAATCACCATTAGAAAAATGGCTTGAGCATACGAAATGATGTTTTTTAATTAAATCCGGAGTAGGGTCTGACCTGCCACAGTTATTTATCCATTTCACACATTGTTGATGTTTGGTTATAGGTTTTGGAAATGGTTTAAAAGTTATCCCGGTCATTTCAGGTTGGCTTTGATTCGGCTCGGTTACAATAGAGGCATCCTTTTAAACTTGGGATTTGACCATCACAGTATCATTTTTTATATAGGAAAGTGTATTGATAGACATAAGCTTAATGACAAGGGTATTTCCTTTCAACCAAAAGAGGTATTTTTATTTTGTCGCCATCTATGATGGAGTCAAAATATTACGGAGACATAAAACGGAAAATTAGCTCCGCCTTCGTCGTCGCTTTTTTCGTCGTCGCATTTTTTCGTCGTCGTCTCGCCAAAGAGGAGAGAAATAGGGAGAGATAATCGCATAGGCAGCCGTGATCCATCCGTATTGAGAAGAGAGGAAAATTTGTGATACGCGGCGGCTCTTAACGCGCAACTTATTCGCGCACAGTTGACGTTATTGGTTCTCCTCTCTCTGGCTACTACGTCACCAAAATTGCTCGGAAAGGTTTAAAGGTTGTTAAAACGTACGCTTTAAAAATAAAAAGCCGAGGCTTAAGTGAAATGATCAGCCAACTTAGAGCCAAGTGGGCTTTTTTAAGCAAAGAGTTATTTATTTATCAGAGGTAATTTAAAATCACCATTAGAAAAATGGCTTGAGCATACGAAATGATGTTTTTTAATTAAATCCGGAGTAAGGTCTGACCTGCCACAGTTATTTATCCATTTCACACATTGTTGATGTTTGGTTATAGGTTTTGGAAATGGTTTAAAAGTTATCCCGTTCATTTTTGGATTACTTGAATATCGCGTATTGCTACTACAATTCAAGTAGCAGCATTTTTTGTGGTAAACCATTTTAAATTACCTCTGATAAATAAACTTGACTGAACATTTCACTTAAGCCTCGGCTTTTTATTTTTAAAGCGTACGTTTTAACAACCTTTAAACCTTTCCGAGCAATTTTGGTGACGTAGTAGCCAGAAAGAGGAAGACCAATAACGTCAACTGTGCGCGAATAAGTGGCGCGTTAAGAGCCGCCGTGTATCACAAATTTTCCCCTCTAGATGGATCACGGCTGCCTATGCGATTATCTCTCCCTATTTCCCTCCTCTTTGGTAGACCTATCTGTAAACTCTTTTGCCTGAAGGTAGAACTAACGGACAGAGACAATCTGAGCTCCCTTGTTTTTATTATTAAAATGTGGTGTTTTTTATACAAGAATTCTTAGAAATCACGATACGACATCGTTTATTTTAGTTAACATCTTTATCGTTAAGGGTAAGAAAAATTATACAGGGTGTATCTGAAATGGACGTAGGAGCGGAAGTATTTGGGTTCCTGGGGCCAATATAAGGCGAAACTGTTCTATGACATTTTGTCGTACGCCAACCCATTTGCAAGTTACTTGAACCTAGCCCTTGCTAGTTTGCATAAATCACAGCATGTTGACTTCGTCTAAAACAGTAGGAATTAAGTTCAAGATAGGATGATTATTGCAAATTAGTGGTTGCCAGCTAAAACAAAAAAGCCACATAGCCATAGAGTTTATCGTAAATTTTTAAGGAGTAGGAAGTTGTACAGTTGGTGACTCATATCGAACATCATTGTAAAACAACATGTTACGATTAGTTTGTTGAAACAACTGACCGATACTAACGGGAAACTGACAGCGATAACTAGCGGAAACTAATAAGGAACACCGACATTTTGCTTCATTTTTCAAACAATCGAAAGGTTGTAAAAGCGTTCATTTTGGTTATTGTACAAGACTACATTTAAGTTAACCCTCCACTTTTGGTTTTTTCTCGAATTTTCTTTAGTTTTATTTGCGGTCATCCGTTCGGTTCCGAGGTTAAGAACGAAAATTTCTTCTTAAAATTTTTTCTCTGCTATTACTTTTGGTGGTACCTCGTAATCAGTGTAGGCCAATCACGAGCCTTTCAACCCTTTCTTGAACAAGTTAGTAGTGTGTGACCTTGAGAAGGAATGCTCGGTTTACGCGTACCTAATTTGTTGCGGGTGAAGTTTCGGGTGAGGCACCAAGAAAAATGCCATTACTCCCTCACTGTAATTTTTTGGAGAAAGGAATGTTCCCTTTTTTGGTCACTTTGAACCATAAAAAATTTTAATTCATTTTCAACATTTATGTTTCATCAGTATTTGTTCATTTTTATAAGGGTTTATTTCATTTTCAACATTTAGACTTCATCATTATTTGTTGATTTTTATAAGGGTTAAAGTTTGCAAATTATGCATTTTACTGCTCAGTTTTAACAGGCGTTGCCCAACATCCCATCCCAAACATTCGCCCACTAACATTTATTCACGAATACCGATTTCGATAACTTGCAACATTAACCTAATCTTTAAACTAAATGCAACCTTTCGATTGTTTGAAGAATGTAGCAAAATGTCGGTGTTCCTTATTGCGCTATTTATCGCTGTCAGATTACCGTTAGTATCGGTCAGTTGTGTCAACACACTAAATCGTAACATGTTGTTTTACATTGATGTTCCTTTATGAGTCACCAACTGTACAACTTTCTACTCCTTAAAAATTTACGATAAACTCTATGGCTATGAGGCTTTTTTTCTTTTAGCTGGCAACCACTAATTTGCAATAATCATCATATCTTGAACTTAATTCCTACTGTTTTAGACGAAGTCAACATGCTGTGATTTATGCAAACTAGCAAGTGTTAGGTTCAAGTAACTTCCAAATGGGTTGGCGTACGACAAAATGTCATAGAACAGTTTCGTCTTATATTGGCCCCAGGAACCCAAATACTTCCGCTCCTACGTCCATTTCAGATACACCCTGTATATGTACAATTAATTGTTTTGTGTAGATCTACAAAAAGAACGTGCTTTAGTCATTAATTACTTCGACAAGTGAAATACATTACATAAATAATTTCAGTAATTCTGGTTTCTGGGTTCGCAATGGAGTGGCATTTCATGAATTTTGGTTAAGCTATTAATTACTGAAGGAATGATGTTGACGAACCGATGCAATTGCGGCTCCCGGCTGCTCATCAGTTCGGGGTTTCCGTCGAGCATTTGTACAAGGATATCCGCGAAGTTCACATTTCGAACGTTGTCATCGGGCTCTTTCATATTCGCCTTCGTTCTCACGATCATCGTCTGCGAATGAATTCGTGTTTTTTTACGTAATGTGTCAAGCCCGATTTTTAAAAAAGTGTCTCCTTACTTTTATGACCTCGTCTAATATTTTAACTGCATTTACGGTTTCTTTTCCCTTAGCTGTAATTTTGAATGTGAAGTCCGACATCAACCATGGTCGAATTAAATGGTAACTGAAGCTTTCTTTTACGCTAATATTAAAGATATTTTTTATTTTTAGGCGCTTAAGAACGGATTTGTTATTGATTGGCCTTGAACTATCGAACTTTTCCCCGCTTAAAAACATATTTAACCTATACTGGAACTCAATGGCCTTAAATCCCTTTAGGTAACTGATGTTTCTTACGATATTGTTTTTCTTGCCGCGTACTAAAGTATTTAACTCCTCTTCTAAAGTATCGATCTTTAATTAAAGCCCAAAATATAAGGGAATATCCGGTTTGTGGACACAAAGACGGTAGATATGACTTCAAGCGAACGGACTTTAGTGGACTGGTAACCTTGAAGCCCCATCTTTCGTCTTTGGATGCACATACCAATCAATATTCCGTATTAACTCTACACCAAGCTGAGGATACTGGTGCCCAAGGTTTTAAACTCGCAATCGCTTTTGACAGGCGCGTAGGAACGTTTCGAATTTAGGGGGTACAGTTTAAATGTGGATTTGGGCGCCCCCCTCCCCCCACCCAAGAAAAGAAAAATGTCGAAAAATACATTTAACAATTAAGGTACTTTAGTTACAGTGAAATGTGAAATGGTGAATTATTATGATTTTCCAGAAACTGGTGGCCGATAGTTGTTGGTTGTGGATAATTTTCGGTACATGAAATTTTTATCAATTCTCTCTGGATATGTTTAGATAATCACTACATGATTTATACTTTTTCAGTAATTTTTTCCCGTATATCAGAGCACCAACTCTTTTAGAGAATTTTTTAATACGAAAAATAGGATTCCCTTCTCAAAATATCGGATTTTATAGGACCGGATTCATAAAACTTAAGGATTATATAGGACTGTTAAAAGATAAGACCCATAGTTCGGATAATTTTATTTAGTGAGAACGTAAGATTCCTTTAAGTGCGGTATATCACGTCTTGATCTAATCAAATACTCAAGGGCTCACATAGAAGACACATTCAGATTTACTTTTAAAAAAGACTAATGATTAAAAAAAACAATAAGCAAAAAGAGACTTAAAAGTGACTGAAAATTACCAAATCAAGCCATTGCCTTTAAAAAAAGGTTTCTCCGTGGCGCCCTTTGATTATAAATTTGGCGCCCTTTCTGATCCATTTAGGCGCCCTAGTAAAATTTTAGGGGGGTACAATGTACCCTTGTACCCCCCCGTTCCTACGCCACTAGCTTTTGAGAATAGTCTGTTAACGATTTCCGACGTTCTTCTCACATTAATCCGTTTAAGCAGAAGTGGTATGATACTAGAAGTATTGAGCTAACCAAATTCTTCACTCGGCATTAGTGAAAAGACTTGATGAAACACAAACGGTTGGCCCTCTAGTGGCGGTTTCTGAAATTTCCCCTCCAAAACGTGAGACGCTCGCGGTGGTAGACGGCCGAACTAGATTCAAGGAGCCGGGTCCGTGTTTCGCCGCTTTAGGTTGAGGGGAAGGGGGTAAGAAATGTTTTTGGAACTCGACCAATTTTTTTTCTCTCCGCGATGGAAGCGGCATAAAATCCTCAAATTTGTTCACTAGTGCCAGGATCTACTATCAATGCTAGAGCCCTTCACTTCTAGTCTCATACCACTTCTGGTTTAAGGAATAAGGAAAGCTGAGGATTGCGACTCGAGTTAAATCTACTAGAGGAATTGAGTTTATGGGGGAATCAATTAAGTCTTCTAGTTGGTACCTTTTAACGGCTTTGAAAAAGGTATTTCCAAGATTGTTGTTACTTTGATAATCTACGTCAGAAATAGCGTCTATAAGAACAGAAAAATTATTTTGACTTTATTTTTATGGAAAGCTCAAACAGTTGTGTACAAATCCCATTAGACAAAATGGGCGGGTTCATTTTCATAAAATTCGCATTAAAAATGTCCATGATTTTTTAAACACACATGCGTATGCCAAACCTGTCACTAACACTAACCTAACCATAAACCTAAACTATAGCCTATTTCGGGGCTAGTGAGCGTCTTACTTTAATTGTACCAGAAGTCCATTAAATTTAATGGACTTCTGCTATTATCCGTCCAAGAATTTTATACCAGATTATTTATACGAATATCATTACCAAGAATTATATAATGGTATAACTCATAAAAGCTTGCGGTACGAAAATTACGATTAGCACTTTTACCCCTCCGTGTAACAATGACGTTACGGAGAGGCATTACACTGGACGTGTCTGTGTGTGTGTGTCTGTTACTGTTACTGCGTTCGCAGTTAGCTAATCGGAGCAAACGTGTTCGCAATATCCGGACGTCGTTTGCAGTTCACAGAAGCCATATTCACTTACACTCCATCATCATCGCGTGGGTTAAGACGTACGCGGCGACCGACTAGGGTTACGCGAAACGTCTAGCCTCTCAATAGCAGGGCTTCCACCAAAACAGGAGTTCATAATAACGGGGAAGTACGAAACTGGTTAAAAAGCCCGTAACAACAAAGTTTCGCCGTAAACCTCAGCGGATTTATACACCGCTTAACTCCCAAATAAATAGTTACCCCAATTTTTAGCGCCCACGCGCATTAACTTCCACACTTCCGCTTTAGCACTATTTTTATCGTGTGATTTTGGGAGCGAAAATAGCTCGCGTCTGTGTCTGTCGGCGCGGTGGAAATTAAGCCTTGGCTATGAAGTTTATCGATGGTTTCTAGTTTTCTGCAAAACATTTAAACGATCGTCATTAATGTTTTGTTGTGATATGTGTGAGTGAGAATTCCGTGGTTAAATTAAAACGGTACGGACAAATTTATTCCCAGTATCTTTAATATAAGAATTCCATCGTGTTTCTACGTCCACCATAGTCGCCATTTTTCTTATCGACGGAGATCCTAGCCAACGGAAGTTTTGGAGCGAAAACCAAGGAACATAGATACCACTAGACTACAAAGTTGTATGTCCATCAACAGGCTAGTCCTTTCTATGCGCAACGACAAAATCTTGTTGTTGGCGACTTTTACCATTAGCTCTATGACCAGTTTCGTACTTCCCCACGAAGGGGGTTATTATGAACTCCTGACCAAAGGTAAACGCAATTGTGCTTTTTCTTATCATTTATTGTGAATCAATCGCCTTATATACCCTAAGTTTCCAAAAATTCTTGAAGAGGCATATGCTAGAGTTCAAACTTTAACCATAGCTATGTTTAAAATGTGTTTAGGAATAACGTTTCTTAAAATGATTTAACTAGATTTAAGGTAAATTACTGACGGTTAAAATAATTAATATCAATTATATTTATTTTTTTTTTAAGAAAAACCTCTCGACTCGGAGAGGTTATTTTGATTTTCTTACTGGTCCTGGTATATCAAGGGCACTCAAAATTTCAAAGATGGGGAAATAAATGAGACCTATTCCCCAGGGGCGTTCCGAAGGGACAAGGTTTTGGGGGGGAGCCCACCAAATTTTGCCAACTTGAAACCAAAAATTTGCCAAGCGACACGTAGTAATGTAGTATCATGTTACTCTGTTTCGTAAAATAGTTTTGGAATGAAAATCCCTGACTAAATTTATCAAATTTCCTCGACTAAATTTATAAAATTTCCCCGACTAAATTTATAAAATTTCCCCGACTAAATTTATCAAATTTCCCCGACTAAATTTATCAAATTTCCCCGACTAAATTTATCAAATTTCCCCGACTAAATTTATCAAATTTCCCCGACGAAATTCATCAAATTTCCCCGACGAAATTCTTCAAACTTCCCCGACGAAATTCATCAAACTTCCCCGACGAAATTCATCAAACTTCCCCGACGAAATTCATCAAACTTCCCCGACGAAATTCATCAAACTTCCCCGACGAAATTCATCAAACTTCCCCGACGAAATTCATCAAGTTTCCATGATCAAATTCATCAAGTTTCCCTGATCAAATTCATCAAGTTTCCCTGATCAAATTCATCAAGTTTCCATGATCAAATTCATCAAGTTTCCATGATCAAATTCATCAATTTTCCCTGACCATTTGCAATAACTCACATGGCGAACATAGACTTTGAAACTAGTTGTATAAAATTGTTGAAATTATAGGATAATAATTTACTAGTAAGTGAAAAAGTGACTAATTATTTTAAAAATAGTGAACCGAAAGTAACTAAAAGTTACTAAATGAAGATACTTAAAAGAGCTGTCTCGGGTAAAATCTTACTATGTCGCCAACACTCTTTCAAAGCAAAGCACTTCACTGATTTCCTTAATTCGGACTTTGTTCGTAATTAAAGACTTTATAAAAGTGTGTCTTGTAATGAACCACCGTCTATAAGTTGATATAATGAGATCAAATGCTCCCTCGTACAATGAATATTGTAAATTGACTTGAATCATTTTGACAAGAGTCGTTATTGTTATAGATATAAGAATACTATTTTGTTTGAATAGAATCCCATTAAAGTTATATTCGGAGCGAGCGAAGCGAGCTCCTCGATTTTTTGGCTCTGCTCAAATCTCTGATTCCGGTCACTCTGATACTGTTTTCCAGAATTTCAATTTCACTCCAAAATATTTTTCCCTGACATTTCCCTGGCCTTTTAGGTCCATTTTCAATTTCCCTGAGCTTCATTTTGCCAAGTGAGCGTCAATTTGCCAACTCGACAAAATTTTAGGGGGGGAGCCTCCCCCCTGTCCCCCCCAAGGGATCGCCCCTGCTATTCCCCTAATTTTCACTTTGCAATTGTCGCAAAAATTATAAAGTCCATGGTTCCGCGTTACTCTAACTAAATAAATGTCTAGGTTGTAATTTAATGGTTCTCTGTTTGATGCCATACTTCATTTCAATAATATCGCTTAATGTGAAGTATACAGAAGGATTCTCAATTTACCCATGATTATGTATGATGCGCACTTCTCGATTGAATCAGATACATCTAAAATGTTGGATTCAGATTTGGAAATGTCTGCATCAAATTGAGAGATCAACATTTTGACATGTTTGTTCATCATGGGAACGAACTCCTTGATGCTCTGGTGATGAAACATCGGGTTCAGCAATTTCCTCTGTTTCTTCCAAAGGTCTCCATTGCTGAAAATTCAGCAATAGATTATTTCAAACATTACGTACGCCATTGGGGTATTCCCCTTCGCACCAAAAAGCACCGCCAGACGGAGCCCGAGTTCACTATACGAGGAGGAAGGCTAGCCAACTCGCACTGCCTCTAGCGGTGGTTCTTGTCCAGAGCGAGAAGTATACTCCAATAGAGGCCTCGCCCCTATCTGTTGTTTTCTCTTAATGTAAATCTCCGAAATTTTACATCAAATTGCTTACTTGAAATTTGGGAGATCATAAGAACTTTAATATTTCTTTATGCTTACCTCGTTAATAAACCCTTTCCTCAAAACATGTGGAATAACTGGTAAAATTCGGCTATGCTGATTTCTTTGCTACTGGTTAGCACAACCTTGAAATAAGTGGTCATTTTCGGTATGAGTTAGCGAGGTCAGTCCCAAATTTGTCGCCCCACTCGCGAAAAGCCTTACCTTAATCAAATCTGAATCAACCAATACTACGATTTTTTTATGAAATATATTGTAATGAAAAAGTCCTTCTTGACGAAAAATTGAAGACATTCCCATAAGGGTTTCCAAGAAATCTAAAAGTTGAAAAATCTTCAATTAGCAACAGGCTTATTACGTCGGCTAGTGTTTTTACTAGGGATGGGCCGATACCAGTTTTAACCGATACCGATATCATTCGATATTTGGGAAACCGATACGTACCGATACCGATATTTTACCCGATCCTTCGAATAAACCGGTATTAAACCGATACCAATATTTGAACCGATATCAATATATTAATTAATTAATATATTGGATATTTCCCCTCGTAAAAATCGACATGCATGGGCCTAGATATCTCGGAGGCTCCGCTCGAAAAGTAAAGTGTTCATTATTTCTAGCATAGAATATTTTATAGGGTTATAACCCTTAATATCATGCGAAATCTTAGTGTAGCCTATGACTTTTCTCGAAGAATACGTTGTTCATAAATCGTCTAGCGCAGTGATATTGAGATGACCATTGTCGTTTCATCCTCGGTATATTAAAGTGGTGAGTAACCTCGCCTGTCACGCGAGATACCGGGATTCGAAGAACCCCAGATGAGTCTGCGAAAAATATTAGAGCGAGCTCGAGCTGAGCCCATCATAGTTATGTGAACACGAGCTCGAGGTGAGCTCATTTATAAAATTTGAGTTTCAACTCACATTGATTTCTATTGAAACATTGTATGATATGAAGAGCTAAGTTAGTATCTATAAATAGAATAAATAATTTTAGATCTCTGATCAACAGCAATGGATTTCCGTGTTTATTTTGAATGAAAATACAATTGTTAAACAGTACTGTATAAATTAAGGAATTCTTACTTATTGGGCAATATATTCACGCTAGCGTTTTATCAGCGAAGGATTGATTGCTAGGTTATTATTGTATCCTCTAACGTTACAGATGGAACAGCTTATTATTAACCGAACTGCAGTTAATACCCGTACAAAAATTTTAAGCTGTAATTCATCGGCATACGCGCTTTTTTATCGCTACCATGCTGTAATATGTATACATTAAGGCTACATTTTCTGCAGGTCGAAAAACGCGAAAATTTCACAGCAATTCCAGAACTGCAAATTGTCTGCCGTTTCTACATTTTCTGTTTATTAACTGTTAATTGTCTGTACTGGCAGAAATATGCAGCGCGATTCTGCAAACGCGATGCAAATGTAGAAATAACAGCTGCTGGTTTAAAACTGTAATTTGACCACAGTTATAGACATGTTACAAGTCTGCAAAAGTGATGAAAAAGTAGAAATACCAGCTGCTAGTTTAAAACTGCAACTTGACCACATTTATAGACTTGTTACAGGCCTGCAAATGTGATGGAAAAGTAGAAATCCAGCTGCCAATTTAAAACTGTAATTTGACCATATTTATAGACATGTTACAGGTCTGCAAAACTTATGGATAAGTAGAAATACCAGATAAATTTCTTGCCAGTTTAAAACTGTAATTTGACTACATTTATAGACATGTTACAGGCCTGCAAATGTGATGGAAAAGTAGAAATCCAGCTGCCAATTTAAAACTGTAATTTGACCATATTTATAGACATGTTACAGGTCTGCAAAACTTATGGAAAAGTAGAAATACCAGATGCTAGTTTAAAACTGTAATTTGACTACATTTATAGACATGTTACAAGTCTGAAAAAGTGATGCAAAAGTAGAATTCCAGCTGCCAATTTAAAACTGTAATTTCACCATTTTTATAGACATGTTACAGGTCTGCAAAAGTGATGGAAAAGTTGAAATCTAGCTTAAAATTTAAAACTGTAATTTGACCATTTTTATAGACATGTTACAGGTCTGCAAAAGTGATGGAAAAGTTGAAATCTAGCTTAAAATTTAAAACTGTAACTATTCCACATTTATAGACATATTGCAGGTATTCAATTCAAGTAAAATGTCCTACTTTTGAATACCTGCAATATGGCTCTAAATGTGGTCAAATTACAGTTTTAAATTAACAGCTGGATTTCTACTTTTCCATCACTCTTTCAGACCTGTAACATGTCTATAAATTTGGTCAAATTGCAGTTTTAAATTAGCAGCTGGATTTCTACTTTTCTATCACTTTTGCAGACCTGTAACATGTCTATAAAAATGGTCAAATTACAGTTCTAAATTAGCAGTTGCATTTCTACTTTTCCATCACTTTGCAGACCTGTAACATGTCTATAAATGTGGTCAAATTGCAGTTTTAAATTAGCAGCTGGATTTCGACTTTTCTTTCACTTTTGCAGACCTGTAACTTGTCTATAAAAACGGACAAATTACAGTTTTAAACTAGCAGCTGGTATTTCTACTTTTGCATAGCGTTTGCAGAATTGCGCTACATATTTCTGCCAGGCTAGACAGTTAACAGTTAACAAACAGAAAATGTAAAAACGGCAGTAAATTTGCGGATCTAGAAATGCTGTCAATTTTTCCCGTTTTTTGATCTGCAGAAAATGTAGCCTTAATGTATACATATTACAGCGTGGTAGCGATAAAAAAGCGTGTATGCAGATCAATTACAGCTTAATATTTTTGTAAGGGATGAGTACAAGTTCGGAATCTGAAATAAACCTCTCCAAGTCGAAACGCAATTTAGAGGCTATTTTTAAATATTTAAATAAATATAATTGATATTTATTAATTTAATCGTCATTAATTTACCTTAATTCTAGTTAAATCGTTTTAAGTAACTTTATACCTAAAATCATTTTAAACATAGCCATTGTTGATATTTGAACTCAAGCGTAAGCCTCTTTAGCAATTTTGGAAAGTTGGTATATAAGGCGACTGATTATCGATAATAAATTAGAAAACACGCAATTGCGTGAATCTTTGGTGGAAGCCTTGCCATTTGGAAGCTATCGTTTCTCGTAGCCTTAGGCGATCGTCGCAAACACCTCAACCCTAACGACGATAGTGGAGTAGAAACCAATGTTTCTCTCTACGATTTGTCAACTGCGAGCGCGGTGACAGGCACACAAAAAGACACGTACAGTGTTATACCTCTCCGTGACGACATCGTCACTCGGAGAGGTAAAAATTTATTAATTTTACAAATTGAAAATCCAAAATTTCAGCACTACAAAGTATCTGAAACGCGCCTGCAATGACCCTGCAAAGTATCTGAAACGCGCCTGCAATGACCCTGCAAAGTATCTGAAACGCGCCTGCAATGACCCTGCAAAGTATCTGAAACGCGCCTGCAATGACCCTGCAAAGTATCTGAAACGCGCCTGCAATGACCCTGCAAAGTATCTGAAACGCGCCTGCAATGACCCTGCAAAGTATCTGAAACGCGCCTGCAATGACCCTGCAAAGTATCTGAAACGCGCCTGCCATGGTCCTGCAAAGTATCTGATACGAGCCTTCAATTATCCTAAAATATCTGAAAAGCACCTGCAATTATCCTACAAAGTATCTGAAACGCGCCTGTAATTATCCTACAAAGTATATGAAAAGCGCCTGCAATTATCCTACAAAGTATCTGAAAAGCACCTGCCATTATCCTAAAAAGTATCTGAAACGCGCCTGCAATGATCCTGAAAAGTATTTGACACGCGCCAGTAATGATCCTGAAGTGTATCTGAAACACGCCTGCAATTGCAATTATCCTACAAAGTATATGAAAAGCGCCTGCAATAATCCTACAAAGTATCTGAAACGCGCCTGCAATGATCCTGAAAAGTACCTGAAACGCGCCTGCAATTTTCCTAAAAATATCTGAAAAGCACCTGCAATTATCCTACAAAGTATCTGAAACGCACCTGCAATTATCCTACAAAGTATCTGAAACGCGCCTGCAATGATCCTACAAAGTATCTGAAACGCGCCTGCAATGATCCCGAAAAGTATCTGAAACGCGCCTGTAATGGCCCTGAAAATTATATGAAACGCTCCTGCAATTATCCTACAAATTATCTGAAACGCGCCTGTAATGGTCCTGAAAAGTATATGAAACGCGCCTGCAATTATCCTAAAAAGTATCCGAAACACGCCTGCAATTATCCTAAAAAGTATCCGAAACACGCCTGCAATTATCCTACAAACTTAGCAATTTCCGACTCTAACATGCATTCAAAATATCTGGAAGGTACCTGTAATGAGCCTACAAACATCCTGATTTCTTACGGGAGTTTCTATTTCCCCTCTGTTTTCTAGCTGTAAGGTAGCTCTTTTGTGACTCTGGAGTAGCTAAATTTTGTATACTGCAGTACTGAGTTTTCCAGCGGAAGATATTTTTTCTGCAAAACGTCTAAAATGTTCTGCATTGCTATCTGGATTGCATCTTAATTTTGTCTGAAGTTGAACCTTTTTCAGGTTTATTCCAGTATTATTCCAGAAAATTCCAGATTAATTGCAATATATTGCAGATTCAAAATAATCTACTTAACAGCAAAATGCAGCCGTAAATTTTTGTGCGGGTACAGACAACACACTAATTATTGATGATTCTACTACTAAGTTTCTTAATTTATACTCTCATGAATGCCTTCTGACATCTTTGGAAAGTCAAGGCCATTATTATTATATGGTCATACTATAGCAAATTGATAGGAAGTGAACTTGTATATCAGTAAATTTAACATAACAGGATATGATTATTGCTTCCCTGGGTAACAATCGCTTAAACAGACTAAGATTTATCGTTCAAGTAATATTCCTTTAACGGAGAAGACCTAGTTTAGGGTAAGTTAAGGCTTAGGGTAGGTTAGTTTAGGTTTGGGTAAGGCCTTAGCTTGGGCATCTTTGAGACCTACGGTTTCAAATTTTAAGCATTGTACTTCTTAATAGTAAACATGTGCATATTCAGATCATATAAATGCTATAAATTGAATTCATTTATTTTTCAATAAAAACACACTTTTTGTTGTGACAAAGCAAATTGTATGTTTAGTTGTTCTTGGAATATAAAATAAATATAAACTGATCGAAAACAGTCGTACTTCATTCATATAACTTAACAATAAAATTAAATTTTAGCGAATCGCTTTATTTAAATTATTTCTTTCTTCTAACCTATAATTCTCTCGTAAAATTTTACAAAATACTTGAATTTGGTGCTCATTTTAGCTAAATACTCAATCGTTAATAGTTTGTACGATTTTTGCGGGCAAAGATAAAATCTTTGCGTTCCCATGAATTTTTTTTAATTACATTTAGAACATTTAAGCTTAGATTAATAACCATGGATATCAAAGAAAATAAGGAGGCATGTTTGAATTGGGCGTCGGTATCTCTAGCTCCCCTATATTCCAAACTTGGAAAAAGGTCACCCCAAGGTCTGCTACTCTGCTTTATTTAAGCCTTGACTAAGTTTATCGGCCGTTTCTTTTCTTATCCCGGTACCTGGTCGAGAGGTTTTTCTTCACCATTTTTGGTAGTTACAGCTTTTTTTCTTAGGCAACTAATTTTTGAAAGTATGACAGATAAATGTGCAATTAAAAGCATTGATGGATTTAGAGTCAGATAGTGCTTCAAGCGTAATGGTTATACCAGAAAAAATCTAATTACATTAACTTAATCTCCAATACGCGAAAAAACCCTAGCCGGTAGAATTCGAACTGCGCCGTCTGCTTGGGATAACAAAGTTATACGTTCTACCCCTTGAGGGCGCCACATGGCGATGCTATTTGAAAACGCCCGGTTTTGCTTACCTTTCACATGGATTAACTAACGCGTCGGTTATCCATGCCTTTCATATGCAGGGTTATTAATCTGAGATTTAAGCAAAGATGTTTGTCCCATGGACAAAGCGTTAGTTAATCCATGTTTGTCTCATTGGACAGAATCCAAAATCCGCCAAATGGCGGGTTTTTTCGGCCGTATGGGACGGGTTTGGTCAAATTTAAGTTTTCTATTCTTCATGCTTCCACAAATCTTTAAATTAATACAAAATTTCTTAGACAATTCAGGAAAAACTAGGGAAGTTCGTCCGAGTTTAACATAATTTTAAACTGCTTCAGTTCTCTCCGAGGATTTAACACAATAGTTATTATAACTTTGAAAATACTTAATAAAATTTGTAACTTACAAGGAGAAATACTTTTTATTTATCGTTAAGTCTTAGCCAAAACAGACGGTTAATGGAGTAGCCGACCCTTTTCTTAATAATATTCAATATGCTAGATGGCGGCTGACGTTACCAGGCATTACCTTTTAAACTTTCTAAAATTGAAAAAAGCTGGGTTATAATTTCAGCGACCATAAGAAACCATAGCGTATTATCGGGCTATTTGTAGAACTCGAATACTTCATCTAGATTAATAGTCAAATAAGAATTCTTCAACAAAATCTACATTATCTTGAAAAAATTAAATGTCTACTAATACCCGTTAAAACATGTTAGAATAACAGTAATCTTGTAAGTGCGTAAACTTATACCTTCAAAGGGCACAAGGAGGAATATTATCACAAAAATACAAATTAACTTTAATGGGACTATTCATAGAACTCGAAAACCTTTTCTAGATTTACGGTCAAGTTGAAATTACGCCTTGTAAACCTGGCTTTCACTTTATTGCGAATCCCACCAAAAAGTGTTTCAGTTGCTTGTACATATTCGTATATCAAAATTAACGATGATCCACTCATTGATATTGCCAAAAGAATCTTGGCCCATTGCAGGTCTTTCAATCTAAGTGTTATTTCGTCATCAACAGGTGGCTTCCAAATGAACTGTTCGTACACATGTTTTAGACATTTTTGCAGAATATAATCGAATGGTTTTGATTCAAAGATGTACATCAACCTAAAATTACGAGAAATGTTTTTATGACTGTCTCGTTGTCTATTTTAATTATATCATAAATAGATTAACTTCTAAGTAACCAATCTGGGGCTATTTGGTGGAATGTTTCCTCCCGTTGGATTTCATTTCACCTCTTGTGAGAGATTTGGCGGTCAAACCTAACGAGAGATTTTTAGGCACATCGTATGAAGAACATCTACGATGTGGGTCTTAGTTTGACCTGCCCTGTTCTTGTTGGTGGTGGCGACGGCGGCGGCGTGAATGAGAACCGCGTATAAAATTTTTTGTTCGTCATTGAAAGGAGAGTGAATGGGTGAGAATTGCAGTGAGGTGATATTTTTCGTTCGTGTATTTTAAAAGGATGGGGATTATAAAAGTAAGTTTAAGCATTGCAATTAATTGTACTAGTAAGGTTAAGAATTGTAAATTATGTTATACGTTTGCTCGATATATTTAAAGCGAGAGAGAGGATTATGGTATTACCATAGTTTACATGGAAGGCTTAATACTCCCTTTAAAATTCCTGTCACCCGTCGACAATAAGGGTTTCACGCTTTCAATGCCGCTCCCCTATTTAAAAATTCAAAGAAATCGAGGGTATGTTAAAATGTAAAAGCAAGTATATACCGACGTTATAGGGCTTCGAAGTCTATTCACTCTGATTTTCTGTACTTCTTTTAAGGGGTATTTACGGGCATTTTGTTTTGCCACTGTTAAAGGATTATAATTACAACAGAAGTTAAAAAATTTAAGTAATTATTTTAGATTAGTTTTGCATCGAGGGGCTAATCACACAAATTTTCTGAAAGCCTGATAAGTACGGTACGATGTGGCTACAATTATGAGCCCAACTCTTGGGCCATCTTGTTACTTTCCAGATATATGGCTAAGAGAGAAATATACCTTAGCTTCGCCTGTCTCTCTTCGGTGAAATTTTTAGCTAACGGTCTCTCTTTTTGTCATGGGAGTTTCCTTCTGCTAGCACCGACCTGTGTTTTTTCGGGATTCACGCGTTATTTTCCCAATCCTTACACTACATACTGATGTTTTTAACATTAAATTACGTTTTCATAAAAAGGGGGCGAAGGATGAACAGAATTTTTATCATGGATTTTCAAGCGACCATTCAGTAATTGTAACAAAATGACACTTGAAAAATGCCATCAACTTAACAATAATTAGGCCTCTGCACGCTTGAGAGAAATGTTTTGCGCTATTTAAATGGAGACAACTTCTCTAATTGTGCAAATCAAAATCGTACATGATGTTCAATGCCCAATATTAAGAAAAACCTCAAATCTTCATTGGACAAATATATTGATTAAATTCCACATGATTTATTTAATTATATTTTTTCACGATAAAAAAGTTTATGAGTCCATAGACAATTTTATAGTTCAAGAGTCAATACACAGACTTTAATGTTATTCGAATGCGAAATATTGTTCAATTGTAAGAATAACATTTTGAGCAATGAAAACTCAATGTATATGTTCAGTTTTTTCCAAAAACATATTCAAAAAATTACCGCAAATTTTGTTCCATTTCCTAATATTGTGGTATTATATTTCAACTTTGCACAAAAGTTACTCTGGATAACGTTTGTGGAAAGTGCTTTATATATATATATAAAAAAACTCTTTGCACAAACTTTATATATATATATATATATATATATATGTATAACATTTTTTGCGCAAATTATTGAGCGTTAATGGTGAGCTTTACAGGCTATTTTATGCCGTTACCTTATATTTATAAACTCGAAGATTGAAGGGCATACGTTTCTTCTAATAACGAAAGAGTAATATTCGTTCCAAAATGATTCGCGCGATATGTACAGCGAAATCGTTTTGTTGTATTTTTCCTGGTTTTCGGCTACTGACTGCAAAGGGATACATGCGCTTATTTCGTACATAAAGGCGCTAGTGATGTATGCGGTTTCCCCGAGAGTTGCGCCAAAATACAATTCTTCGTCAATGAAATGAAATTCACTATCCATTATATTTAAAGGATCCTCCCTAAGTTTCTCTAACAATTTCTGATACATTGGGTCGTATTTCGCCTGAAAAAGATGAAAAAGAACTAAAATTTACACATGGTGAATGTTACTTGTTCTATAAGGTAAAATGCCTAGAAATATTTACAAGTTTTCTGTAAAGCTAGATTCCCACTATACGGAAAACACGACGGAAAACCGGCAGAAAGGGGTTCAACCGAAAAATCTTTACACCGAGCCCGACGGAATTACCGTTCGGCCGGGCGTAAGTCGTGTTCTATTTCTTCGGTTGTGTTCGGCGTTACGCCGGTGTCTCAACCAATGAAATTATCCCACTGACTACGTCATAAATTTCAAGAGCGCACGCATACGCGAGATAGATTTATAGCCGCCATTTTTTTGAGAGATATTACAAAAAGTGGTTGACCAAGGCTTAACGGAAACATTCCACCATGAAAGAAAAATTAAAGCTTAATTAATGGCAGAAAAAACAGGTTAGATGTTAATAAGGAAGACTTTATAGAGGAGGTTACAATCTCAGCAACAAGAAGTTTAAAGATACTAATTCAAAGTGCGAAATATATGCCGTGAAAACCACTCCCATTTGTCACGTGACCCAAAAATATCTACCGCAAATCTCAAAATTCAGTCGTAGTGTGAACGGTCTACCGCTGGACGCTGGCGTAAGTTAAAATTTCTACCGTCGGCTGCGTGATTTTCGCCGGGTATTTTCGGACAAGTGGGAATCTAGCTTAAGTTTTTACCCTTTGCCACTTCTAATTTGGAAATTTTCTTTCAAATTGGATTTAAAACTTTTGCGAAACATTGTACACGTTATTTATTTTAACTTCTTGTACGCAACAGACAAATTAGTTACATTACAACAGACAAATTACAAAAAGAGAAACCAACTTATCTCCAAGAAGCAACGCGAGACGGAGCCAGAGTATACTAGACGTGGGAGGCTAACCAACTCGCACTGCCTCTGGCGGAGCTTCTTGGCGAGAGAGAGGATACCCCAATGGCGGCCTCGCTCCTGTGTGTTGGTTTCTGTTTGTAATAAACGTATTTGTCTAAGAAAAAATGTCAAATAACTTTATCATGTTTTAAAAAAGGTCAAAATGTCAGTAAAAATATTTAGCTTTCTAAATAAATTCCGTAAAAAGATATTTATTTATGAAAGATTACAAGCCCGTCTTTCAGGTAAAGTGGCATTTTTCAAGAAAAGCCACGTATAAATATATAAAATTTAATTTCAAAACACCTTAAAACACTAGCTGTCCAAATGCGCGCCAAACAAGATAAAATTTCACTATCTGGTGTAAAGTCTTGGCTGAGGGGATTTAGTCTTGTGACGCGTAGTTTTTCTCCAATTTTTCCTACTAGTGAGAATCACTCTGTTAGTATAATAGTATTTCCGAGTTCCGCCGCTAGATCACTAATAACGTAACAAGGCTAAGTATGTAGTAGAATTGCACTAGGAGTTTTTCTCCAAGTCTGGTAGGAGCGGTTGGAAGAATGATACACGCCTTGCCAAAAAAACCAATGAATTAAAGCAGCCAAAAACGGAAGTAGCAATTATGACGTCAGACTGGCATCGCCACATATTTGAAATGTGAAAAAGTGGGAAATCTTTTTATTTTTCATTTCCGTATAATTAAATAACCGGTGGTTACAGTTTTAGGCCTATAAAATTTTAAATTAGTGTATTTATCTTCGAAAACAAGGGCCGCGTTGAGCAGAGATCACTGCTGACTCCACTAAGTCACAACCGTTTATCGTGACTTATTAAACCGGATTTTTACCTCTCCGTGTGACATAGTCCAGCAGAGGTTCTGTAACGGCCGTGTCTGTGTGTGTGTGTGTGTGTCTGTCAGTCCGTTGTTACACCCATGTAACCGCGTTCGCAGTTTTCGTATAGAGCAAATGTGTTCCCAATTTCCGGACCGCATTGACAGTTCACAGAAATTTGGAAAATTGTATTTCTCTCCGTTGGCTACTCTATACTAGACTTACCATGTTTGGTCTTCGTCCATTCCACATGAACACCAGTCTGGTACTTTTCTGGCTCCCAACACCACCATCTTCTGTTCTTTGTCAATCCCACATTGACACCAGTCTGCACTTACACTGGTTTCTAACACCACCATCCACTGGTCTTCCGTCTATTCCACATAGAGACCAATCTGTATCATTTTCTTCTACTCCATTTGGTTTTAGCTTTGGTTTTAGGATATACGCGGCGATCAGCTAGGGTTACGAGAAACGTCTAGCCTCCCCAAGGTGGGATCGGCCACCAAAGGTTTTGCCAATTGCGCTTTTTCCTTACTATTATAATTGAAACGATTTCCATATATATACCAAAATTATCGGGCAAGAGGGGTACGCTTCAATTTAAACGTCAATATTAGCAAAGTTTGAGAAGATAATAGGTATAACTTTATTTTAAACGATTTAACTATTATAAATGTTAATTATTGAAGATTAAAATAATTAAAAATAATTATATTTATTTAAATATTAAAGATAAACCTCTCGTGCAAAGAGAGAGATTATCATTGCCTCCTATATCTACCAAGGCCCGTGCATGCGATATATTTCCTTCATTGCCTCCTATATCTATCAAGGCCCGTGCATTGTGATATATTTCATTCATTGCCTCCTATATCTATCAAGGCCCGTGCATTGCCATATATTTTTCAAAACAACAACCAAAATGGGAAGCACCTCTCAGAAACATAATAATTGTATATGAAATGAAAATATGGATATAATTGCGCTCCTTCTTTAATGGTATGAATCCTTGCCTGTCTATTAATATTTTACGTAGGAGTAATACGTTTTTAGCGAAGTCTAGAGAGGATAAACATAAGCGAGATTGTTTCGGAAAAAAAAATACTGCTTCCACTAATGGGTTTATACTCCTTGTTACTGTTGTATAGAGTTATCATGATAAAAGCTTCAAAAATTACGAGAGGACAGACCTTTTTTATCCTCTTGTTTTATTCTTAATAAGAATATAAAACATTTATTTTGTATCAAAAATATTTTTTGGTGCTAAGATTGCTTTAGAGAAATCCAAGCGGTTAGGCATTCGTAAAAAAGACATGTGTAAGCTATTTGCAGAGATATTAATTGTTTTACATGTTTTAAATAAGACTGAAGCTTCCACTATTTTTTTTATTAGAATTATCTGGGCCAAGTGGGAGTGAGCTTCCACTATTGTGTATATGCTCCTTGTTTGTTTGACTGGAAACCATCTAGGTGAAGATAACAGTCAGACCAAAAATTTCAAAAATATATATTTTAAATCTAATCAAATACGCCCACCTAGTTGAAAATAGACCTTTTAAATTTGCGGGAGCCATTCTTGAGAATTTTTCTTTGCTTGTAGGTTGTCAATTTATCTACCAGTAAATATTTGTGTTTGGAAGTTTGATATTAAGTCAAATTAAGTGATTGTAAAGAGCCAGCAGGTTTTTGCCGCTTCTTTTTGTTAGTATTTGATTTTTGTATGTAAAATGGAGGAAGATATAGTTGAGAGTAAGGATGAAATGCGGAAGCGCAAAGCGCGGGAAAAGATGAGGGCAAAAAGGTCGACGTTTTCATTGGATACTTAAATTTATATAATCTTCTCGACACGGAGAGGTAATATTTTGGTTTTTCCAACTTGTTATTTTGTATTTTGACGTCACGCCGCTCGGTTAGTCAGCGAGGTCACCATGAAAATAAACGGTTTTTTGGATAGCGTGACTATACGCGTACTTCATAGTTTGTTGAAATTAAAATATAGCAATTATTAACAAGCTGCCCCAGCAGAAAGGACACTCGTGCGGGATATGCAAGATAATAAACAAGTTGGGAAACCAAAATAAACCTCTCCGAGTCGAGACGAATTTACTTTCCAAACACAGGTCCACCAGCCAATGAGAAAAAACGGAAATACATAGTTCAAATTGGCGAGATTTTGCCAAGGTCATTTTAATGGTTAAAGCTTTTCTTAATTTCCTGCGTATCCTCAATAATTCTAATGAGAACCTAATATCTATCACTTGAATGTGTATTTAACTTTCGGCTCACTCTGAGCCGTTAAGACCTCCTATAAGAGGACACGAAACAAGGTCAATTCTGGTTACAATCTATGGCATCTTATCTCATACACCCAATCGTTTCAACACTTATGGAGAGATGAAGTATTAACATCCATATTATCTAATGAAGCTAAAAGTTACGTTTACCCTATATATAAATATAGTAATACTGAATTAAAAAGTAAACACCAAATTTGAAATGTTAATATCAAAAGATGTTCTTGGAATATTGAAATGAAACAGAGCTTTATAGCTACACAACTACTAAAAGAATCGTAATCCCGAAAAATATTTAAAGTATTTCCATTTAATATTCTGCAAAAAGAAAATGTTATCGTTTTGTAAGAGATCTTTTCATAATACTCGCTTTATATTAACTTTGATATGCGTGTAGTGTTTCGATTCAGATGCAATCTTCATTACTCGTTCTATACAAACTCTCACTTGTGTCATTACATAGAAAGAAGTTTATCTTAAATAATTAAATAAATATAACTGATATTAATTATTTTAATCTTCAGTATTTTACGTTAATTATAGTTAAGTCGGTTTAAGAAACTTGATTCCCAAAATAATTTTAACGTTATACTTCTAGGGAACACCTATATCAGAACTTTTGTAAATTTAGGGTAAATAAGGCGATTGGTTCACACTAAGGGATAAGAAAATACGCAATTGCGTGAACCTTTTGGTGGAAGCCCTGCCATTGGGAGCCTAGACGTTTCTCGTAACCCTAGACGCTCGCCGCGTACATCTTAAGCCTAACGACGATGATGGAGTTGAAGCCAATGTTACAGATTGGTGTCTATGTGGTATAGACGAAAGACCAGTAGATGGTGGTGTTTGAAGCCAATGGTGCAGATTGGTGTCTATGTGGTATAGACGAAAGGCCATTAAATGGTGGTGTTAGAAGTCAATGTTGCAGATTGGTGTGTATGTGGTGTACACGAAAGACTAGTGCATGGTGTTGTTGTTAGAAGCCAATAAATACTGAGGGTGTTGAGTGAAAGAATTGGCGGTTAGTCAGCAGATGAAGGTGTAACGACTAGTTAATGATTGGCGTTAAATAAGATAGAAGTAAAATTTTCCGAATTTCTGTGTACTGCGAACGCGGTCATTAAATTGCGAACGCGTTTGCTCCGATTTGCCAACTGCGAACGCGGTGACAGACAAACACACAGACAGACACACAGACACAGACACGTCCAGTGTAAAACATCTCCGTGACGTCATCTTCACTCGGAGAGGTAAAAAGTGAAACAATAGGGGCTGAAAAAGCGACCATGTGCTAAAAAAATACTAGTGGAATATTTTGTTCGAGCCATTAAAGCAGACTTTATACACCTTGATATTACAAGAGATAATTATATGGACTTTAAACTTTACTTTGTACTCCATATTTAACATTGGGTTTTTGAAAATTTCTTTACTAGACGCCATACATCCAGTTTGAGCGAGACTGATAAATATTAACTTAACATGCAGTGGAACTAGCAGCAGACCGCTTAAGTCTTGAGGAAAGTTAGCCCTAGCACCATCACCGAGTCCACCGCGCCTCAGAATCAAGTTAGCCCTAGCACTATCGCGCGCCTCGTTGGAGGCGGAGTCTATTTACCCTTTTTTGTGGTTTCACCTTGAGTTCGTTCAGGTGGAGGCACCAAATAAGTGTTTACTTTAAGAAAATCGAAATCGGAATGATGGGGATGAAAAGCCCCGAACACAGGGTATTCCTGTTCGCATACATAGACAAATTTAGGGTAAGAGAGGCCTTGAAAAGCCGGCGCAATACTCGTGCCAGGAGGATACTCCCCGCACGAGTATAAATAGCCTTTGCTAATTGCAATGGGACTACCTTTCAAATTGACGTGAAACCAGCAGATCACGCGAGAATTTTAAGAGATATTTTAGTCTTTCTAATTTTTATTATTGAAGTTGTTCTTATTAATCTATACAAATATGTATTAATCCAAGTTTTGTTTAGCCTTGGTTCCTTGCACGCTTAATTGCACTGCCGTAGTTTTTAAAACACCGATGACTGGGAAAAGCGTTTAGCATAGCTATGACGTCCTTATGACGAAATGGCTCTCCGGTGAAAAGTGTCTGCAATCCTGTTTTTGCTAACAAAGTCTCATTCTTGTGAAGATCAAGCATATAAGATGTTAAGAGAACGCTCCGAAAGACAAAAAATACAACATAATTTTCGTCTTTTTTTATCCTCTCATATTTCTAATTCTAATATCTACGCGGCCCTCTGCGCCTTGCTTTCGGAAATTTCTGTTCTCACTTTTTATAACTTCTCAGACACGAGTCTGTGAAATTCAAAAGCAAGAAGAAATTGCCCCTTTACAGGAACTGTTTTTCTTATGGCCACTATCGTACGGCTTGCTTGCTTACTTAGAGTTAAGAATTTGTGTGGTGGCTCTAGCGTCGCGACGTCTGGCTGTCTTAAAGCCTGAACAGGGTATGGGGTAAATTAGTACTCCGGAGGTGATGGACCCTGATAATACTCAATAATAAAGAAGTGATTCGTGCTTCTAAAATAATGGTATTTTTTTTAGGGGGGGGGGGGCTTTGACCTGCTCGTTTCGAATGATCCCAGAACCGTTGGAGCAGATCAAAGCAAATTGCCTTTATCTAGTCAATTATATTTATAAATAGTATAAATAGTATAAATAGTAAAAATAATAGAATAATATAGAATTACACTGCCTTTAGTTCAATACCAAGAAGTTCCGGCGAGTTTTCCATAGTCTTTGGTTTTGTTTCTTTATATTTCAATATATCAAGGACATTTTCGATAGTCTCATAATTCGTGAATGAAGCTTTTGGTGTCATGATGCTTGTAATTTGCCATGATAAAATTGTAATCATTACGACCCAAACAATTACAAGAATTGAGGAAGAAGTGGAGTTTGGTTTCCATTGCATATCTAAAATCGTAATAGCAGTTACATGCCGAGCATTCATCTTTGAATTGTATCGCTAACGTTCTTAATTTACTAACCTCGCAAAATCAAAGGCAAAAGCAGTCTAGAAATGTTGCACAGACAGGCATAAAATAGATTTTTCCCTCGAGTTTTGGTGGAATTCTTCATTTTTAATGTTTCTTTATGGTGGGTATTCTTTGAAATGGGTGCAATTATATTAAGTAAAAAAGAAACTACCGAAGCCAAAACGAAGAATACAAGGATGACCTTAGAGAGAAAAAAAGAGTAATATATTAACGACTTCGAGTGAACAGTTTTAAATCATACTATTTTGACAAACGGTAATCAGGTAACTAAGCATGGCCCTGGTTAAAACTGACCTATGTTTTTAACAAAATCTTTGTCTCAGTTTTTAAAGAATATAAATTTTCTTGAAAGAACTATTAATATGCGCCAGAACTTACGGTATTTCCCTTCAGGGGTGCGTAGTTAAATTGAGTTTAATTTCTGTGTTGGAGTTAAAGATTTCAAAGATATTTTCAAAAGTAGATGTTTTTAATTACGGTGATAAATACGATTTTTTAATTTATATACATTTTTCACCATCGTAGTTTAGCGGCATATTAATGTTGTTCAGTTTGAAACAATTTTAACAAGTCACGAAAATGTTTTAGTTTTCACTAGGTAAGACGGGGTGCAGAACGCATGTTAGTATCGTGCGTGCAAACGTAGTGCAGCATCCATGTTTTATAATTTGCGGAGGTACTATACGGGGTGGACAACGGTTGGGTTATATTAAGAAGTATTCAGGATTCACAGGCAAACAACATAAACCGAATCTCACATGGCAATAGAGGAGGTACGACGTAAGCCCAAACATGAGCGCTAGCACAATACACACGGGTTATTTTTTGAAATTGCCAATATTGTTTCTTTCCCAATTTTTACCAAGAGCAGGCAGTGTATATTTTCTTAACCACCCCTGTACCACGTGAAGTCCCAATAAAAGTCGGGATAGTCTCAGCATTTGGGCCAAAGACATAAAATTTTGAAGTTTTATTTGAGGCCAAAGCACCATTTTGGTTGAACAGAGTTTTTCCGTGTATTTTTACAAACTTATTTTGGCTCTAATTAATTTAGGACTGTTCACGAGCCGAGCTTAGCGAGCTTTTTAAAGGCTCGGCTCGGCTCGAGCTCGCGAAGAGTCTTACTAAGGTCGGCCGACACACCTTTTGTGGGCCATAGTTTGGTGGATTACAATCCGACAAACCGACCATTGGCCGACTCTCCTTTGATGGTCATATATTTGTTCTCCAGCAGCAAGACCCTGACTGTCCGACAATCAATAGACTGGTTTATATCTGGTCATGTGGATGGCCCGTACCTAGTCCAATTGTCCTACCTCCCAAATAGTCGGCCGACTTCTATCATCTTATGTTGGATGAAGAGAATTGCACTAGTTAACCATTTCCAAATATGTAAGCAAAAGTTTTAGTGCATGCAAATGCATTGCAAGACATGGACAGTCGACTTGAAAAACACACAGATTGGAGATTGTTATACGAGGCCTAAGTTCTAAGGCTAGTCGTAGGACTGTGCTTTAAACCATTTTGTTGAATTCAGGCATCCCCTAATACCTTCTCATTTGCGTACAATAAAGTCCAAAACGTATTTATTTACACCCTGTACTAGAGGTCTTTAATTTAGTATACTGACGTCACCCATTGGCAGTATTTGGGGTTTTCCACAAAGGATGATGAGGTTATGATCTTCTCCACATTGTAATTCAAATAACTTTTAATATTTACTTCATAGTTTAAATTAAGCATTGCTGTGATTGAGGTTTGTTCCAACTTGCGCGGATTTCCCGACAAAACGAAGCTTCTGGTGTTGCGGAAAGGAAATCCAAAAGAATAATTGTTCCAAAATTTGTATGTAGATGGCATCGGAACAACAAACATATCTACATCCTTAAGAAAAAAAAATAAAATTAGTGATACTAAAAGGTAATAAACTTCATGGGACAGACTAGTTTAATTCGCTTTAGAGTGTATTTCTGAAACTTGCGAGCTCGACCGAGAAGAATGAAAACCCAGTAACGACCAAGTTGCTGCTTTTTCAAAAACGCTTCCAAGGAGTGCAGAATGAAACTAATCTACGAAGATGATTCGACACACCGGTTTACCTGCTACATTTTTTAAATAGTATTCGAACCATTAAGTATTAAATATCTTTATGATGTGGTTTTATTAGAAACAATCTCTTTCAATATGTTAAAAGAACTACTTTGAAATTAAGAAACCTTAATACTATTTGTGACCAAATAATCCAACCAAACCAACCTTATAGAAACTATTACCATAAGGACATTATCTCTTTCTCTCTAAGGGCCCAAGATTCTATGTTACGGTTGAAATGTATGTATGTCCGATTTGGTCAGCCATCCGTCTCATCTCAAGTGGTATAATAATTGTATAGCCTAAACAGAGGCCGAGCGCATTCGCTGCAGAGTAACCCGGCATTGAACATTTTTCCCTCCTTCAAAGATTTCTCACGACAGCTCTTCGTGATTTTTACTAAGCGCGAATTTACCTCTTGTGTCTGAGAGAGCTGGGGGGTTCTGGAAATTCTCTTACTTATTTTTTCCCCTCAGTCCTTCCTCTCTCGCGTCTCGCCACTCGCCTCCCCGCCTGTTTTAGTTTGATTCCCAACCGCTTGGGAGCGTTATCTCAGAGCTCGCCTCTAGACCACGACCGGCTTAGGATATCGGTCGTGGCTGATTTTGAAAATTATTTTTCTCTCCCGCGAATTTGACGAAAAACTCGGAAGGAGCCCCTGTACAAAACCTACGTCACATCTAGCAGAACTAGATGTTTTTGCTAATAGATGCGCTTGGGCCCTTAGAGAGAGAGAGATAATCTCCTTATTCTATTACTTATCCATAGTAAAAATAGCAATCTAGGCTTTTACCAACGAAGAGATATCCACACTAAGCGGCTCATTTACTATTGAATTTCAAATTACCCAACCCAACCTTGCCTTACCTAATCTAATACTATAGGGGTTCAAATATTCCAACCCAGCTTAACCTTTTAGAGGAATTAATCACCCAAACCATCCTAATAGTCTTGGGGTTCAAATATCCCAGCCTAACCCTACGTTTCTTAATACAATCTGTGCTGAAATAACCCAACCGAAACTTATAATAAGTAGTATAAGGTAACGCTAAACTGGTAAACGCTGTAATCAAACCAAAATTTTACCTCTCCGAGTCAAGAAGAGGACTACTTACAAACTTATTTACCTAGATATGGAATTATTTCTCTTTCTCTCTCTTTTTTTATGAACTATGTGAGAAGTTAAAATTAATGAATTATTTAAGCAGTATTCAAAGCATAGCGAATATAAAGTAAATCAGACTACATTTTACATCCAATAAGGATATGTTTTGTACACATGTATATCAGTCAATAGGGAAAAAACATGAAATGAAGCGTATATATTTTGGAGAGATATTACCGTTATGTGTTGGTAAAGGCTCAATTGTCTACGCCCCAACTGTATATCCTCCATGTTCAAAGCTACATTGACAACTGGGTTGCCTTGTAAACATTGTCCTCTCGTTTCATCCCAAGGATATTCTTATAGTTTGCCAACATGATTGCTAACGTTACATACCACTAAGCTGATTTGCGGCTACGCGCACTAAAAGTCAAAGCGCACAACAAAAAGAATGAAACCACCGACGCTATATCCCGATTACGATTGGGTCTTTCACCGATTTGATTGTCACCATGATGCTTACCTCTCTTTCAATAGTTAAACCTGAATATTTAAATGTGTATTTAACTTTCGGCTCACTCTGAACCGCTTATGTCTCTTCTTAACAGACACGAAAAACCAAACCCAAATTTTAATTTACCTCGGGCCTCAATTATTCACAAGGCCCATTAACAGATAAAACTCAGTTTAAAAGTCTAAATCTAAGCCTTAGCGTTCTTTGTATGTTCTTAAAATCTCTAAAAACAAGGTTTATCCTATATACAGATGTAGTACAGCTTAAGTAATATAAAAACCGAATTTCCAAATATTAATATAAAAAATGCTCTTGGATTATCAAAATGAAACAGAGCTTTATAGCTACAAAACTACTAAATTCATCGAAATTACGAAAAATATTTTATATTTTTATCAGGGATAGATTTAATTTTAGAAGTAGGAAGGTTAGGTTAGGTTGGGTAGGGTTGGGTTGGGTTAGTTTGGGCTAGGTAGGGTTAGGTAAGGTTAGTTTGGGCTAGGTAGGGTTAGGTAAGGTTAGTTTGGGCTAGGTAGGGATAGGTAAGGTTAGTTTGGGCTAGGTAGGGTTAGGTAAGGTTAGGTTAGGGTTAGGTAAGGTTAGGTTTGGTTTGGAAGTGGTAGGGTAACCGATTTTCCAAAATATTTTTATTCTCATTGAGGTCCTTGCATAATACAAACGGGCCTTTTCCAACATATTATTTTTATAAAGATTCTGGAACAATTAACGCTGCATTTATTAACTTCCTTGAACAATAAATATTTATTGTTTTACTTGTCATTTCAGGTTGGCTTTGATTCGGCTCGGTTACAATAGAGGCATCCTTTTAAACTTGGGATTTGACCATCACAGTATCATTTTTTATATAGGAAAGTGTATTGATAGACATAAGCTTAATGACAAGGGTATTTCCTTTCAACCAAAAGAGGTATTTTTATTTTGTCGCCATCTATGATGGAGTCAAAATATTACGGAGACATAAAACGGAAAATTAGCTCCGCCTTCGTCGTCGCTTTTTTCGTCGTCGCATTTTTTCGTCGTCGTCTCGCCAAAGAGGAGAGAAATAGGGAGAGATAATCGCATAGGCAGCCGTGATCCATCCGTATTGAGAAGAGAGGAAAATGTGTGATACGCGGCGGCTCTTAACGCGCCACTTATTCGCGCACAGTTGACGTTATTGGTTCTCCTCTTTCTGGCTACTACGTCACCAAAATTGCTCGGAAAGGTTTAATGGTTGTTAAAACGTACGCTTTAAAAATAAAAAGCCGAGGCTTAAGTGAAATGATCAGCCAACTTAGAGCCAAGTGGGCTTTTTTAAGCAAAGAGTTATTTATTTATCAGAGGTAATTTAAAATCACCATTAGAAAAATGGCTTGAGCATACGAAATGATGTTTTTTAATTAAATCCGGAGTAAGGTCTGACCTGCCACAGTTATTTATCCATTTCACACATTGTTGATGTTTGGTTATAGGTTTTGGAAATGGTTTAAAAGTTATCCCGTTCATTTTTGGATTACTTGAATATCGCGTATTGCTACTACAATTCAAGTAGCAGCATTTTTTGTGGTAAACCATTTTAAATTACCTCTGATAAATAAACTTGACTGGGCTTTTTATTTTTAAAGCGTACGTTTTAACAACCTTTAAACCTTTCCGAGCAATTTTGGTGACGTAGTAGCCAGAAAGAGGAGAACCAATAACGTCAACTGTGCGCGAATAAGTGGCGCGTTAAGAGCCGCCGTGTATCACAAATTTTCCCCTCTAGATGGATCACGGCTGCCTATGCGATTATCTCTCCCTATTTCCCTCCTCTTTGGTCTCGCCTTCGCCCTCTTTAAACTATTCCCCTATCACAAGCGACATTGTCGCCATCTATGATAGTCAAAATATTACGGCGCGCGGGTGGGTTCGAGCCCAACTGCGGGAGACTTTATTATTTTCTTTAAAAATAGTTATTAAATTATTTAAATATTTACATAATTTCACTCTGTAAAAAATTATTTGAATATTCATGTAAATTTACTCATTATTTTACAGAAGAAAAACTGTTGAGGAGATATTCTTTATACGATTTCAATATTAATTAGCAATGTTACTGTATATAAGTAAGGCATTAATTATATAGTGCCTAAATATAGTTTTTGTTATAATTATCCTTTGCTATTATATCAATATGGAGTTCATTATACATTGCTAAAATACATTAGAAAGCGCGACAAAATTGTAAGGGTTTCCCTTGGGACCCTTGTTTAATTTGGTTTTAAAATATGGGGTTAAAAATATATCGTTTAATAGCAATGAAAATTTTAAGATAATAAACCCGCACATTTTGGCTATATTCGGTCCGACGGGATTCGGTTCAATGGGACATGCGGTCTAATGGGATTCGGCCCAATGGGCCAGCAGCGTACTAATCGTGAAATAAGATATCAGTCATTATGATAACCAGCTATGAAAGCAGTGTTGTAGGTTCAACATTTATCATACATTCAGAATAAATGTTCTTCTTATAATCTGTGTTGTTAAACTCTGCATGAATTTTTTTAATATACAGAGGTTCAATTGAGCTCATAGTTGTCTTTGATTTAAATTTTAGCTGTTTTGTTCTACACGCCGCATTAATACCAGTTTTTGTAAAATTCCGAATCATGAGAAATGATTGAACAAATGAAATTTTTCATATGGATTAAACTAAAATTCAGATTTCAGTACTTTATTTATTTGTAGTAACTTTCTGGCCTGGGTTTGAAAACGAGTGTTTTTTTACTTGTTTCGATTTAAGATACTCTACATGCATTCGACCTCGTCTTGGGCTGTACAACTCTCGAAATGAGGCGTTCGACTGAAAGAACCTATCTCGGCCGAAACATATCAAGCTGGTCCTTTGGACTTTTATAAAAACCTTGTCGCGATACGAAAGTTTTAGGTTTACCTCTGCTATGAGTCCGTTTCCTTGATAATTTGTCAGTTCATTTATAGAGGTATTATAATAACGAAGTGAATCACTAAAATCCAAAAATATTAGAAGAGAAGTATTTAATTTTAGGAAAGAACAGAAATCGAATACAATAAAAAGTGCACTTCATTCAGCTGAACTCACCTTAAATTTAAACAGGCTGACAAATATTTCCTAGTACCTTCAAAAACCTTTCCGATATCAACATTCATCGCTTCCTTATAAAAATCATTGAATTTAAAATATTAAATGAAGTAAGAAACTTAGTTTTATTTAATCTCTATATATGTACTAGTAACAAATGCACCCCTGTTGCTCCTCGGGGCATTTTGAATACTGCCATTTTAAAAGATGACGGGCAGTCCAACCTCAAAAGCCATAGTCAAGACTTTTTCTTATATAGATATGATTCACTCATGGTCTCATTTTACTGTTCGTATAGGAAAATTGTGACACAGCATACCTCAAGCAACCCAAAAGTCCATCCATCTGCCGGCGATTTACAGACGGGATTCATATCAACCTAAAAAGTCAAAGTTATAGATAGTTAAAAAACGTAATTACGGGAAATGTGGTGAACCTCAATGAAGAGATGTGCAATGTTTTATTTTGGGGCGGAGCATATATATAGCTTATCTTCCATCAAATAGAGCTTTACTAGCCCTGCGTGAATTTCGTAGCGTTATACGTGCTTTGGAAAATATCATGGGCAATTTTGATTCATCTATCTGCCTAGTTGATTCATCTATCTGCCTAGTTGATTCATCTATCTGCCTAGTTGATTCATCTATCCGCCTAGTCAATCCACGCTTACTGTCACGTGGCATTACTCAATCACTGCTTCGGATATAGTAACACTAGTACTTCAAAATATACACAGAAAAAAGTGTGTTAAAGATTTGAACACATTTTAGTGTTCAAAAATCAGATTTTGGTTTCTTGATATGTTTAAGTGAGGAAAATGTGTAATTTATTGAACACTTCGCTTACTTTTGGCGTTCAACTTCTAATTTTTGTTTCTATTTGGAAAAATTGTAACAGTTAAACACAAAATCTTAACACTTTCACAATGAACGCGTTAAAAATTTAGGAACAGCGAACGCAATCATTTGTTTTCATGTTCTGTAACCTTGCAGTTGAAGGCGTACTTCGACGAAGCTTATTCGATATATACTCTGTTCCAGGTTTGGTTTTCAGCACACTCAAAGCAAGATTTCTATGTAACATAGCTTTGCGCGTGCTGACGACCGAAGCTGGAACAGAGTATACATCGAATAAAGTCCCGTCGGAGATAGGAAGTTGTTCCTATTTCCACACGCGCATTCTTGATATACATGGCTTTTCTTTGTCGCCCAAGAATGAATTTAAACTTGAGGTAATTATACAATTCAATGAATCAGTGGCGTCGCTAGGCCTTTTTTTCGGGGGGGGGGGGGGGGTATAGCGCCTCTCCCCCCCCCCCAATTTTCAAACTTAAACCCCTCTAAAATAATCCGTAAACCCTACCAAAAATTGGTCGTAGCCCCCTAAAGTTCTGTAGCTATATGTAAAAAATTATATTGATAGATTAGTTAAGTTTCAATGAACCACTTATGCAAAACTTTGGTATTAATTTCTTATAATAACTTTAAAACAGTTTGCCCTATACCCTTCTCCCCCAAATTTCAAACCCTACCGACGCTTATGCAATGCATATGAATGTATCAATTCGACTAAAAACGTGGTAAGCATCAGTCTGGGAAATAGCACACTTCCTCTGGTCCAAAACCAGTTTAGTAATTGCTTGGACTAGTTTTTTTAATTCAAAGAGTGCGGGTTACTAGTCCTCGGGACCAGTTTATTAATTTCAAATCTACAGGAGAACGAAGGCCAGGACCAGTCCGGAGAACAGTTTATTATTTCACACACTAGGGGGTCACGGGTCCAAAGGACTAGTTTAAAAAATATCCTTATTTCCCAGACTGGTAAGCATATTTAAATAATAAATATTTGTAATGTGAATTTAATTAAACTACGCCTTGAAAACGTTTCTTGGCAAAGCGCAGACGATGAGACGTACTTTCTGACAAAGCATTTTTGCAATTGCATTTACTTATGTTTGGGAAATTTTAATATTCCCTAAAATTCGTCTGCAACCTTTACTGCTGCTAAAGTGCTAATAAGAAAACCGATCCCGAAAGTAACAGCACATAAGTTTTGGGCAGAATTTTTAAGCCTTGGCCCCTTTTACTAGCAAAATAACTAAAACCTCAGTACAGTAATACCTATTAATTATTAATTACAAGTAGGAAATTCTCGTACATATCTCTCTTGGACTGTAGAATGAAAAAGTACTTAACATGTTCATACACTCTAAGAAAGGGAAGTGTAATTTAAGAAAACACTTTTTTTACACCGTAAAAACACCCAAAAGAGAGTTTTATTACCTTGAGTTTTTGTGGCCAATTTAAGGTGTAAATTCGGTGTAAAATAAAACTTTTAAAAACCGTTTTGAAATTAAAAATGGAAAATTACAGTACTGCGGGTTTCTTAAATAAGGTCTTTCATTTTCATTAATGTTTTAATATTAAAGTCAATCCAAACAGTAAAAAATTATTGAAAAACTTGATTGTTAAGCATTTTTTTAAAGATGATATTCATGAAAGAATATATTTTTATCATTTAAATAAAATTAACAAAAGGGATAGAATCAAGGATTTCCGACTAGTACAAGATGAGGGCAGTTTTAGGTAAAAAAATGTGCCTAAAATTATGTGTGCCAAAAAAAAATCGAATTAAAACGTTTAAAATTAAGAAAAGTACGTTAGATATTTTGAAATTCAAACTAGCCGCGAATACCGTCCAACTTGTTTTGTTACCCTAGTGACGTTGCTAACGTCCACTCATTCATTGGTTGTTTGGAAATAGGAGTATATAGGGGAACTCAAGTTGAGGATAGTAGGTTTTTTTCCGTCGTCTGCTACAGAACAGAAGCCAAATAGAAAATGTCATCGTCGACGTCGAGTGGTAGCTCTGAATCCGAAATTTCAGACGGGCCTGACTCTGTAGTAGAATCCGATAGTTTAGACTCTTTTGAATCTTTCGAAATTCGTGAGTCGAGTGAGGAAACTTGAAATTCAAATTCGGATAATGATGATCAGGAAGAATTTGGTATTCAACCTTACCAATTTGAGCCTTTACTTCCGGAAGAGCCTGCTGTGGATGGCGAAAACTTGCCTGCGATGGAAGTTGATCACCCCAGACTTCATAACACTGACTGGTAATTAATTTTAATTTACATTTTAAGTAAACTGATCAGTAAGATTCAATATTGCTAAGTTTTTGTGGGTGTTATTGTACAGTTTCAGCATGTTGAACAGTTAGACAGTTTTGATGCAGTTCCCTTTTTTAGGTGCAACTGTGGTTTTTGTTTCGTCATGCCATCAGTAGAAGAGAGTTTTTGCTGCAGGGATGAGCCTCCAAATGAACGACTAATTAACGAAATTGGCCCCTTAAATTGCGTCATAGAAACTGACACATTCAATGACATAATGAGACGAAATATCTTGAATATCCTATTTGATGAATTTAGAGAAAATAATTTTGTGCCAGCTGAAGATGAGATTAATCCGTAAGTTCCCCCCGAGAAGTTGATAAATAAAACTTCTATCTTATTAAATCATGAGTGTGGAAGACGCGGAATAAAATTTAATTCTAATCATTTTCCTTTTGTGTTATAGGACCTATAGATACTTAATTTATCGCCTGTATATAAGTTGGATATATAGAGTTTTGGGTAGGAGAGTAAGGCGCCCAATCCCGAGTTGCGCGGTAAATAGAATAAGGAGAGAATATCCATCAGATATATATCAAGGCTATACTGAACCTGGACCAGTTTAAGAATATGTTGCACTTTAAAGTATATTTGTAAATAGCAGTTTTTATTAAATCCATATGAAACCAATTTTTATGTATTATTTATTTTGATGAAAAAAGGGATTATTAATGGGAAAAGCGGCGTGCTACTTTGAAAGCTTCAATTGCTTCTTCTTTTTCTGGGTGAACATACTGCGCCGATAATGGCCTTGGTACTGGAACTTGATTAGCTTGGGTTTCATTCAAAGCTTCTTCATACGTATTGTTACTTTTCTCGATTAGCTTCTCAAACAATTTCTCTACATAATCTAAAAAGCAGTTGGGGAACGCAAATTTTATATAAGACTCGGCGGTAACAGAACCTCTCGGACAGATAAATATCCTAAATATTTCATGAAAGATTAAGACAAATTCCTTAACTACTTTACCATAGGTTGAAGCTTGCATTATCGGTTTTACTGAATATTCCCCTTTTTTTGCCTTTGGAAAATATATATTCCACCGCTGCTTTCCGTCTTTTGTAGTGGCTTGAATTTTGTTTGAATTTTCATTACAGTGAAGGGCTGCTACTAACATTCTTTGAGAAAAGTTAACCGATTCTATAACTAAGCCAAGGTTACATGACTACTATGGAAAATTATAAAAACCTGGCTTCCATTCCAAGATATGAATAATGGGTGTTTTAGGTGCAAAATGAATTAAAACCGAATTATAAGCTTCAACGCTTGATGTTTGGGTGTCTGGGGATATTTGCGTAATATCTTTTTCAAACAGTTGAATAATTTTTTAAAATTTTTCAAATACAGGGGTTCCTACAAATTTGAAATTAATTTATTATTTTAGGTAAAGGTTCTAAAGGCTTGTCCAAATAATATTACCAGAAAGAAGAAAATCCCTTTTTTTTTCATCCAAAGCAAGATCACCATGAGTACATTTTGTAAAGGGTTTACCATGACCATGATGAATATTAGCTACATGTCTTAGTACTGACATGAATTTGGCCTGGATTAGTTTTGGTTTCCCTTTACTCGAAGTAGCGCTCCAATACATGTGATTTTGAACGCTTTTGTTCCATTGATCCAAAACTTCAAAACCTTTCGTGGCTGCGGCATGAATTTTTTTCTTCAAAGCTAAGACATATTGGAATAAGGTTCTAGTTTATCAAGTGTACATAATTAGCTAATTAACTCATTATTACATTTGACCATGTGCCAACAATCAAATAAGTGGTTTATTTTGGGATGGAATTTTTTTAAATAGGAACGTATTTGCACGTGTCGATCAGTGACAATTGATGCAATTTTTAGTCGTGAGTCCAATAGAAATTTTAGTCCCCGTTTCAAACCTTCAAGTTCCATAGCTACACTATTTTTGACTTCAGTACTCTATTATTTATAAAAATTACAGAAATGGTTATATGATGAAGAAGACAAAATAGCCCCTGGGCCCTGAAACATCTATTTACTTGTACAAGAACCAAATGAACTATTTTCTTAATTTGGCTTTCGAAAAAGACGTATGTGCCATATTTTGCACTGAACCCAGGTGAATCTGATCTTGCATCGCCTCCTAGCTTCAGCTTTTTCCTTTTTAAAGATTGCAAAATTGAGGTTTGCTCCTCATTCCAAACCTAAAGAAATTATTTTCAATATTTTTTTTTAAATCTAAAAAAAAATCTTATGTTACTTCTCTAATAGACTGGATTAGATAACACTTCTGAATTCGAAAAAATGTTGTCCTACTAATGCTCTGTATACGAGCAAAAGTTAACATTCGTAGTGCCTGAGTAGGGTTCAGACCCGAAAACAATATGGAAGCGGCAATAATGATATTTCCAAGAGGTTTCTGCCCTAACATTGGTTGACTTTTCCAAATATTGCTATGGCCTCTTTCACAGGTAGCTTTTACCGTAACCATTGATCCAAAGGTAGTAGTGGTAACAGTGCAGGGTAACAAGCATTGGAAACAGAAATGAAATAGCTGTAAAAGGGCACTCTCGAAAACTAAAAACTTTTTCTCTTTCATGGCATCTTTTGATTCCAAATTGAATGTTCGAGCCCTAAAATAAAACATTTTTTTGACTACTTGCCAATTTTTGAGACATCAAATAGTTTAAAAAACGCACTCCTTTATATCCTCTTCTGGTAACTCCGATGGCGTGTAGCTTACATCCAAAGGATTATGGTAATGCCCTTCATCATCTTCTTCTTCCAGAAAGATCTTTGCCTCTTGACTAGCAGTCATTTCAAAATCTTGTTCAGATGTTTTACAATACGGGAAATCTGTTTGGCAACCTTTACTTTCAACATTGGGCTTAGTTTGGCACTCTAGTAAATATTTATTTTGTTAAAAACCATCTAACACGAAACCTATGAGATTACATGGTAAGGTCAAGCTGAAAAATAACTACCAAGGGTGCTGGCTTTTAATTACTTGCGTGGTAAAATCTTACAACTATTATAAAAGAAAATAAAACCTAAAACCCTTTGATAAGTTATTTTTCAGTTTTCCCCATAATATATAATACCAAAGTCTTTTGTTGATGTTAAATTTGTTTGAGTTTTTGAATCTCTAACAAAACCCAAAACTTTGAGAGGAATACTTTGCACGTGTTGGCTGCGAGTTTCTATACAAGTGCTCTGTAAGACTTTCCAATAATTAATTCATGTTCAATAATAATAAATATTCCCCGAAGTACACACCTCAACTGATGTAGTTCTTCGTTTCTTTAGTAAATTCCCATAATTTGAAGGCAAAGTACCTTCCGTCACATTTTGCAGTTCAGGCTGCATACCTTCTCTCGTACGCGCAAAAAAATTTGGTATCGCGTCTTTTTTTAAATCGTTTCTATGACGCGTTGAAGAGCTACACGATGCTTCAAACTGAGCTAAATATTCCGAGCTTTTTTGAAAAGAGTCACTTGTGAAATGCGCAGAGCAAATTTGATGAGACTTTTTGTAAATGTAATTTGGATTATTAATGTTCATTAACCATTGTTCTCTTAACTTTTCGTTACTTGGTAGACTATGAAATGACAGAGATTTGTCCGAATCTGTATTGGTACAGTCAAAAACAACGCACTTTCTTATCTTTTTACGACATTTTGGCAAAGGCTTAGTTTCCATGATCGAGTTTTTTATTCTAAGTGGCCCTAAATTCAAGCTTTTAAGATTTATTTTTCAAATTAAATGTGCTAAACCTCTTACTTCAACAATTTAATTGCTATGAAACTATTTAGCTTCTTTCACGCCTCTCAAAACACGTAAATCGAAATAAAAGTCAAGGCCAAGTTTATTTGTGATCCACTGTCCACAAGTGAAATAGTATGAAAACTACTGTTAGTTGTAAAGCTACCATATCTTCAAGTAAGAGGAGCGTATGGAGGGGAGGGTAGATGTTTCAACCGTGTTTTTGCCAAACGACGCAGGAGGGGGTAGTGATCGGAGCAGTCCCGAAAAACAATACTTTTAAAAATTAATTTAAAATAGTTAAGTTATTAAAACTATCAATATATATATATTTTTGAAAACGTAATTTTAGTTTCTATCTGATTTAAAAAAATGAAAGCTTTTCATTAGTAGCCAAAACATCGATTCTATCCCTTTAACAAAGAAATTCGTAATCAGAGGGTATTGTACTTTTGTAAAACACTGCTAAACGTGTTAGGCGACACTCTGAAACGTGTTAGGTGACACTCTTAAAAGCGTTATGCAACACTCATGCAGTGGCGTCGCTAAGCCTTTTTTTGGGGGCTATAGCGCCCCTAAAAGTTCAAAGTTAGCCCCCTTAAAATAATCCGTAAACTCTACCAAAACTAATTGCTCGTAGTCCCCTAAAATTTTGTAGCAATATAGTGTATAAAATTATTATGATAAGTTCGTTCAGTTTCATCTTTGTAGAGATGAATTTCAATATCAAACAGTAGTGGGAACTAAAAGCAAACGGAAACTGAGCTTATAAAAGACGACTATAGACGCCAGCTTTTGTGACATGTCTAATGTCTTATCTTTATTTTGAGAAGCATTAGAGTAGAAAATGAATTTTTTTTTAAATATTGTATTGTAGATTAGGTCAAACGCGTTTCTGGTGCTCGGAAAATTCTTAGTGAAAAGAGATTATTAAATTTAAGGTGTACGTCTATGTCTACTGCTTACCAACTTAATACCCGATAAAATTATACTAATTAAAAACTTTCTGCCTTTTTCAGAGGCTATTAGGTCGGTAAAAATTACCAACTTTTCATGCAGTTTCATGCTCGATTTAAAGTCGAACAAGTGGCAAACTGTTATGCAGTTTCACACTGCATGCTAGAACTAGCATTCACGGCCGGATTAAGCAATTTTGCACCGGGGGCCGCCCCCTTAAGTCGGAAAAAACGGAACAGCAAATGTCCTTAAGGGGAAATAGTTTAACTCAATGCGCCCCAACAAGCCTTGCGCCCGGGGTTCAGTGCCCCCTCGCCCCCCCTTAATGCGTCCCTGCTAGCATTGCTTAAAGGGGTATAGTTCTGCATGTAAGAAGTTTCCTCTTAATTTAACTCAAAGTGGAACCTTGCTGTGAATATAGCACTGATTGCTAATAAATCACCCACTCTTTAAGGTGTTATGAGACACTCATAAAGGTGATATGCGACACTCTGAAGGGTGTTATGAGACACTCTGAAAGGTGTTATGAGACACTCTGAAAGGTGTTATGAGACACTCTGAAAGGTGTTATGAGACACTCTGAAAGGTGTTATGAGACGCTCTGAAAGGTGTTATGAGACACTCTGAAAGGTGTTATGAGACACTCTGAAAGGTGTTATGCGACACTCGGAAAGGTGTTATGCCGCACCCTTTAAGGAATTGCACAACACTCATGTGAGAGTAAAAATTAAGTTATAGTTCGATATAAGAGTTAAAAAGGTGTTAAACTGCACCTCTGTTGCACCATTTGCCCAATAAGTGTTATTAAACCCTTTCAGGGGTGTAAATGATGACCTATAATGGTGTCAAATTTGGACCCAAACTACTTTTAAAGGTGTTAAAGTACACCCCATTTTCTTAGAGTGTATGCTTAACACGTAAAAGACGTTCAAAACCGAAACAAAAATCGTCTTGAACACATTAGAAAATGAACATATTTTCACTTGAACATGTGCTCATTTTTGAACATGTATAGGAGAGAGCCGCGTGCTCATTTTTGAACATGTATAGGAGAGAGCCGCATGAAAGTGTTCAGGGATTGTGTTCAGCTCCTGAACACATTTTCTGCATAATTAACATGTTCAGAGGCAGAACACTTAAATAAAAACACGTTCAAAATCGGAACATAAAGTGGCTTGAATACATTAGAAAAAAGAACAGATTTCTATTTGAACATGTTCTCATTTATGAACATGTATAGGAGAGTGTTGCATGAAGGTGTTCAGAGATTCCGTTCAATTTCCTAACACATTTTTTTCTATGTAGTTTATGACATCCGTCCAACATAGAATTCTTTTATTATATCTTATTATGATCAGAAATGATAAATTATTACCGCGAGCGAAGCTGGACATCTAAGCATTTACTTTTATCACCCATGACAAGTATCGTAAAATATTTTTGAAACCCAAGAGGGATCCACATAATCTACAAATATGAAATAATCAGAGTTGAGTAATGTTATTATTCAGGAACAGATTTGACACTTCATCAGTCGGTGAAGGGTGGTGGATTTAAGGTAAGTCCCCAAACCTGTATCATGTTAAGTACGAATAACCGTGGGGCTCGAGGGGTCGGTTATTCATGAAATCCCGTACGCTACCCGTGAATCCAACTTAAAAAATCCGAAATCAATGCTGATTTCGAAATCAAATAAAAAAATCCGAAATAAGCAACGAAATCACAAAATCAGTAAAGAAATCACAAAATCAGTAAACAAATCACAAACTCAGAAACTAAATCCCAAAATCAACAAAGAAATCACGAAATCAACCAAGAAATCACGAAATCAGAAGCGAAATCACAAAATCAGAAACAAAATCAGTAAAAAAAATCGTGAAATCCATTACAAAATTCACGAAATCCAAAATCAAAAGAAATCACAAAATCCGACGAAATCACGCGAAGAACCTCAAAATCCGTCGAAATCCAGGGAAATATCACAAAATCCGTCGAAATCACGGGAAAAATAGCAAAATCCGACGGAATCACGTAAAAAAATCTCAAAATTCGATGAAATCCATTGGATTTCATCGAATTCTGAAATCACACGAAATTCGATAAAATCCGACGAAATCAAACGAAATTCGATAAAATCCGACGAAATCAAACGAAATTCGATAAAATCCGACGAAATCAAACGAAATCCGAAGAAATCAAATTGGATTTCGAAATCCCGTACACTTTTTCCAAAACGTCCGACCCCTCGCGTCTCTTCCTCTTTGGAGCGGTTAGACACCTAAATTATATTAAAACGGCTTAAAGTATTTTCATGATGAATATAACATAAAACGCCACTATTTGGTTAGGTTAGTTTAGTAATATTTTATAAACCACTTGACAATGTTACGCCTTTTCCAAAATATTAATGTTTATCTTCATTGACTTCTCAAATAATATGCCTTTCCCTAAAAAATAACAGTTAGGTTAGGTTTGGTTAGGAGGACGTCTCTTCCTCTTTGGAGCGGTTAGACACTTCAATTATATTAAAACGGCTTAAAGTATTTTCATGATGAATATAACATAAAACGCCACTATTTGGTTAGGTTAGTTTAGTAATGTTTTATAAATCACTTGACAATGTTACGCCTTTTCCATAATATTGATGATTATCTTCATTGACTTCTCAAATAGTATGCCTTTTCCAAAAAATGACTGTTAAGTTAAGTTTGGTTTAGAGGACGTCTCTTCCACTTTGAAGCGGTTCTACACTTCAATTATGTTAAAACGGCTTAAAGTATTTTCATGATGAATATAACATAAAACGCCACTATTTGGTTAGGTTAGTTTAGTAATATTTTATAAATCACTTGACAATGTTACGCCTTTTCCAAAATATTAATGTTTATCTTCATTGACTTCTCAAATAATATGCCTTTTCCTAAAAAATAACTGTTAGGTTAGCTCTGGTTAGGAGGACGTCTCTTCCTCTTTGGAGCGGTTATACACTTCAAGTATATTATAACGGCTGGCTTAAAGTATTTTCATGATGAATATATTATAAAAAAAAAATAAATATTAGCAATTGGTTTTATTATGTCATATTTTGCTGATTTATTACTATTTTGTTCTTACAATCCTTAGTTTTAAAATAATTATTTAGAAAATGTGTGGATCTAGTGTTCATTTTACGTAGGCTTTAAATTGTTTTAAGTTAATTTAATTTAAGGGATTTTTTGTTATTTAAATTCCATCGGGAAAAACCCGAATTGCCGGTTTTTCGGTGCAAAGGGGTTGTCCCATTGGACCGAATCATAAATCCACCAAAGTGCGGGTTTTTCGGTCGAATGGGATTGGGTTCGGTTGAATGGGATTCGGCGCAATGGAAGTGAACCAAATTTAAAGCGTTTTAGAAATAAAGGTTGAAATTCGTTCACGAAGTTGTCTGTCTGATAATGAAGAGAGTTACCTCTAACGGACCTAATGGCCGATGTTTCATTTTAGCCTATGAAATATACTATTATGAAAATATTCCTTACCAGTGTTATATTGAACCGAATAGAAAACTAAGTCTATCAATATAAACGTTAAAAAAAGTTGATTTTAAAAAGCATAGATCATAGGGTTTAAGGAAAACGTTATAGATAAGAGTGAACCAACTTTGTGAAATATTTTACGTTCTTCATAATCTATATCTATATAAATCAAAGTCCTGACTGACTGACAGACTGACTGACTGACAGACTGATAATCAACGTCTAGCCCAAACCGCTTGCCCTAGAAGGCTGAAAATTCGCATGAACGTTACTCATAAGTAGTAGGCGCGTACTAAGAAAGATTTTTCCAATCCGCCGCCACCTTAAAAAATGGCGACCAGAAATGTAAAAAAACTTCTCTTTGCAACAAAGTCCGCGCGTTTCAACCGATTTCAAAAATATTTAGTACACTGCTTTCCTTTAAGCTATAGATGGCCTGAATGGTCTTTTGGGTTCGATTTGTTGCCATCTTTTTAAATGGCGGCCAAAAAGTTAAAAACCCTTCTTTATAGAATAATGTCCGCGTGAAAAGTAATAAAAATGTCCCGACGGGCTGACGGGCAACGTCGAGTGCCATCGGTCCTAGGGTGCTACAAAAATATTAGTCATCAGTAAAATCTCCCCATTCTTTATATCAATTTGATGGTAGTTCTTATTACACGCGAGCGACGCCGCGGGTAGCAGCTAGTTATTTAATAAGCATTCATTATCTTACCGTTTCCTTCCGAAAGTATTGCTCCGTGTTTTGGAGAAATTATATCCAGAACGTTTCTTAAAGGGAGACACACGGCTATTGTACGGAACTGAAAAGTAAAACTCTCCAAATAACACACGCCATGAAAATATTCAGGGGAAGCGTGAATATTTAAATACAAATTCCTATAAAATATTTTTATTTAATGAGAAAACGCTTTAGTGGTAGCCATTTTGAACACGTTTGAATGTTAAAGCACAAGCATCAGATAGAACGACTCGGACTTTCGTGGCACATTGTAAAGAATGTTTAATATTCATAGGTTTGTAGGTATACTTATTCCTGTTGATTTCAATTAAGAATTTCAAGCAACGCACGTAACAAAATAGAATTATTTGGAATGGTTCAGTAGAAAATTTATCTAGGAACTTGTGATTACTTAAGCAAATAAGACTATTCCAGCATGCTAGAATAATGAGGTTTTTTTAGAGGTGTGCGAATATTAAATAACCGGAAAATAATTAAGCTGCTTTGCTGCGATTAAATGAGCCGATGGGTTGAATTTTAATAAGAAAACGAAAAATTGAATACATTTAAGGTTTAATCGAAGTGATTACGAATATCGGTTTAAAAAAATATAAACGAAAATTTCTCGAATTATTAAATATAAAAAAAAACTGTTGTCTTTAAAATATTTTTTGGTTAGCACTTAAAATGTTAAACATTTTATTTCTATATTTTCTTATTTTTTTAAATTTTTTGATGTATTAATTCATATTTCCAAATCAGTTGGATCATTTGCTAGATTTTAAAATCGATTATTCGTTTTAATAGATACTCAGTCAAATTCACTACTATTATATGATATTTTATGAATAATGAAAGATCAATTCTATATTTGAAAAAACATTTCTGATTTTTTAGATTACTCAAATCACCCTTAGAATAGTAGTCGCACACCCCTAGTTCTTTACATATACTCAAAAATAAAATATCCCCACTTCCTTAGGTCTATGTAAACACGTTTCATAATTAAAGTAAATTCGTGATACGAACATTGTATTAGATATTATTATTATTATTATTTTTAATATTATCCGTTGCCTTGAGCTTATACATACATTCATGGCGTGTGTCATAAGTTGGAAATGAGAGCCATTTTTGTTATAATGCGCATAAGCGTAATAATTGCCAAAAATGTATTTTATCTACTCCGCTTTAGATGCATTTCGTGCAAAAAAACCATTCTTGAGCAAGGTTTAATTTCACCGATAATTCCTGTAACCATTAACTCGGGGCGCGCCCAAAAATCCCCAAGTGTGATATCTGAAAAATACTTTTGTAGGAAAACCTCGGAAGCTATGTATTTCCAAATCACGTTTGATTATAGACCATTTTTGAAGGTCGTTGGTAAAATATAGTCTCCGTTTGACCACCATGTATTCTTAAGACGGAACATTTGGTATATGGATCCGCAGATGTTTGATATAGATAACCCGGGTTAAGACAAAGGCAATACCAATGAATAATCAGCCACAAACGAGATAACAAACTATTTTTAAACTATGGTAATACAGGTCGAAATTTTAAAATGTGACAGGCTTCCAGAAATGGACATTCGGATGTTGTTAAATTCTTAGTAAACACACTTGGGCAGGAATGGTAGGACGTTTTATTATAATTCTTCAACATCTGAAATACGTCTTTACGTAGTCAAGCTACTATGGGGAAATTACACAAAAAAAACGATGTTTAGATTCTAAACGTTTTCCTAAACGAGAAACTGCAACGCCTTTTTAAGCACGAGCAAAGCCTATACGCTTTTAGTTCTGAAACGTTTACGTTTGAAACGCGTTTAGATTGAAAACGTTTATGTTTCGAACGCGTTTAGATTGAAAACGTTCATGTTTCGAACGCGTTTAGATTGAAAACGTTTATGTTTCAAACGCGTTTAGATTGAAAACGTTTATGTTTCAAACGCGTTTAGATTGAAAACGTTTATGTTTCAAACGCGTTTAGATTGAAAACGTTTATGTTTCAAACGCGTTTAGATTGAAAACGATTATGTTTTACACGTATGTAGTTTTCCAACGTTTATGTTTTAAATGCATATAATTTCAATCGTTTACGTTTTAAACATGCTGAAATTTTGTCAGCATAGCTTTTAAACGCATCCTTTTGTCAAAGGTTTAGGTTTTAAACGCCTACAAATGTTTAGGTTTCAAACGCATCCTTTTGTCAAACGTTTAGGGTTTAGAAGTATTTAGCATTTTAACATATCAAACATAATTTGAACGACAGATTTTACGACTTAACGTTCTTGTAATCAGTTAGGAAGGTTTATTCTATATAGAGATGTTGTATAGCTTAAGTAATATATAAACTATTTCCAATAATAATATAAAACTTATTCTTAGAATATCAAAATGAAACGGATCTTTATAACTACAAAACTACTAAAAGCATCGAAATCACGAAAAATATATCTATATATTACCTTTAAATTATGAAAAAACAAAATATTAAGGTTTGGAGGATTTCTTTACACGAGGCGAAATGATAACGCGGTACACTAGTGTAAAAACGGACGGACACACACAGGCAAACACATAGACTGCTAGTGGTCGGCGTTTGGACAAGATAATCCACAAAATTTTGGTTAATCAGTTATTCATGAATAATAATCAGATAATTATTCGTGATTACATTGCATTAATCATAGACTTCCCGTGGATAATTTCAAATTATGAATAAAGATAAAACAAACAGATATTATCCTATCCAAATGCCGACCACTATAGACTGCTGTTTAACTCTGTCGGTATTAATTTTGAGTTGAGAAACAAGATTATCTTAAATACTAAAATAAATATAATTATTATTATATATTTTCTTCGTTAGTTATTCACCTTACTGAGCGTTACATCATTTTTAAAAAAGAGTAATTAGACATTCTTGAGAGACTTGACTAATATTGATGTTTGAAATGTAGGATGCGCCTGTTGTTTCGCCCTACTCAAATCGGTAGTATATAAAGGTTTCGAATCTTAGCTATGAATAAGAACAGCGCAATTACGATAACCTTGGTGAAGCTCCACCACTGGGAGGCTAGATGTTTCTCGTAACCAAAGCCGATCGCCGTGTACATCTTAACCCTAACGATGATGATGGAGATAGAAGCCAGTATTGGTCTGGAGACAATAGAGTTAATAGCCAGTGTAAGATCATAGATGGACACAATTTCCCAAATTTTCGGGAAATTGAGAACACATTGCTCCGTTTAACAAACTGCGAACGCGGTCCCCTGGGGTGTAACAACAGACAGAGAAGTCGAAATTCGAACCTCTCCGTGACATACGTCATTCGTGTCATAATAGGCCTAGCTTTAAAATAATAATAGGCCTAGCTTTAAAATAATAATAGGCCTAGCTTTAAAATAATAATAGACCTAACTTAAGGATAAGGCCAAGCATAAAAAATATATTCATTCTATATATACTAGAGCACGGAGTAATCGAGATAGGTTCTTGACTTTAGCTTATCATGGAGCTACAATAAATACTTTATCCTAAACTTACTCAGAGTGTCGTAATTTCTTAACATGGTGATAGAGGTGGGATCGATTAAGCCCATGCTCCTCAATCACACTTAACTACCACCGTCACCTATTCGGGCAGCAACCATTACAACGAGCATTATGACGTCTTTCAAGAGCCCCGCACCGTTCGTACCAGGCGCCAACCCGGCCGTAGCGTGGCGCGAGTACAAGGAAGGATACGAAATCTACGCGACCGCCGCCAAGCTCGCAGATGAAGCAGTAGCAACACAACGAGCCACCTTCCTACACATCTTGGGCCCCAATGGACGACGCATCTATAACACGTTGCCAATCGCTGAAGTCAACGACGCACGGACAGTAGCGGTAATACTGAAAGCCTTTGACAAACTTTAAAATAATAATAGACCTAACTTAAAGATAAGGCCTAGCATAAAAAATATATTCATTCTATATATATACTAGAGCACGGAGTAATCGAGATAGGTTCTTGACTTTAGCTTATCATGGAGCTACAATAAATACTTTATCCTAAACTTACTCAGAGTGTCGTAATTTCTTAACAATTCGGAGAGGTAAAAAGCCGTCTCCCTCCTGTATTTTTTGGCCTTTTATTAATATACAAATATAAGTATCCTGGTAATGGTAAAACAGTCAACGTGGTCGTCCCTTAGCAAAAACGTAGAACTGACCGGTCCCATGGCCCTACAAAGGCTTAATAAAAAGTGTAAACATATTCTATACACTCATTTGCAAGTTTAGAATCATCTTGATTTTTAATAGAAAACCCCATTTTGATGTTTTTACGGTGGTACACCAAGATATCAAATAATATATTTACTAATTACTAAACCTCTGATCTAAACTTACATTTCACAACAAAAATGACACTGAAACATCTTTGAAGGCAATTTTAGCGTGAGTCAAACCGTTTAATGAGCAACACTTTTCAAAAATTAGAATTCGTAACTAAAATTTAAACCCAGTTATATTATAAACCAAGATCTCATTCACGTAAAGAGAGAACGTTCGAGTTTATTTTTAACTGTGCTTCCATCAAGTACTACCTAGTCCCCTCCCTAAAAAAATCCCGCCATTTTTTCAATACACTAACACCGACTGGTGGACTATCCATTCATTATTTGTCGAAAAAAACTCGAAATTTACGTTTTCGATCTCGATGTGAAAATGGCGGTACAAGACGATATTTTAGGCGAGCTGACTCCAGAAATTGTTGAAATGTTTATAAAAGCAACAGTTGATAGTGCTGGCTATGGCGATTTAAACATAGAACGAATAGTAAATAGTGAATTAGAACATAGTTATTCTATTATTATAACAAGGAAAGGCCATTATTATTTTCCTAAAGTCCCGGAACAACCAAAGCTTACGTTTGAAACTTCAGGTAATTAGCCATATTTTAATATAAAATCCACATTATTTTTATCTGTCCCTACATAAATTGATAATAGGCCTAAATATATTTTTAATTAGGCCCAGCCGACGTTATTAATCTGGATCATTGCTACTCACGATGCGCAGCATTGAAACATAATGAGCGTTGTGAAGTGAACATCATTTCTAGTCCATTTCGTATAGTAATATCGGGATCAACTTTAAGAGGAAGTTTTCAAGTGTTCGGAGTGGAAAAGATTTTTGTAGACCGTGTTATTGTTTGGAATCGGGACACATGTATGTGGCTAGTTTCGAAGGAGTTGCTGACATTATTGACTTACGTTTCGTCAAATGGAAATTATCAAATTTGTGAAGGCATTGATCCAGCCTCTTTAATTTTGAATGTTGGGAATAAGGTGAACAGCTCATCTTTAGTTGTACGAACAACACCATTTTTAAGCAACGAGTCTCCATGCCCTCAAATGTACTTTCATTAAGCCGAACCAAAATCTGTCAAGTCAAAACTGCCAGGAATGTTTAAAATGGTTACGAAACTTAAGAGGATACTTGAAAAGAAAAATAAATGATACAGCTTCACTAGATGTTTCTGCTAAGAAGACTAAAGTTGATGTTTCATCAAAAACTAAGATGTCGATTCTTACACCTCGGAGTTCAAAGAGGAGACTGTCAAATCACGAAAACAACGGAAGTGGCTTATCCAAAGAAATAAAGTCCTGGTGATGAAACTCCAAAAACTAACTATTCCTTTAAAGAAATCACAAAGTGATGAATTAGCTACACTTGTGGAAACAATTAGTCGAGATACTCCCGAGAAACTCGATGAAGCAATTAATGAGTGTCAGAATGAGAAAACTTCTAAAAGGCTAAGAGATATTTGGATGGCTGATAGGATGAAAATTCACGAACACCAGAAGGCCGACTTCTTCAAAGATCAATTGAAAAATGGTATGTTGAAATTGATATAAGGGTTCATATAAACATGTTACAATGGGGGAAATTCGCACTAAAACCACAAATTGTAAAATAAAAAGTTTATCTTGTTTCTCAGAAACCGGCAGCCATGCAAATTCATGGTCAATGGTAACATATCGAATAGCACTAGCTATCTATGTACGGTGCCCTTCCGCCTTCAAAGCCCTAAAGAGCTTCAAAATTTTGCAATTACCAAGTGAATCGTCCCTTAAAGATTTTACTCGAGCAAGGATTCAGAAACCTGGAGTAAACCATAAGTATTTAGCTGATCAAAGAGAAGCTTACAGAAATATTCAAGACGAACAAGTTAAAAAAGGACTGAAAAGACCACTTGGCGAAGGTGTCTTAATCTTTGACGAGGTTCGAGTCATATCTCAAGTAGTATGAAATTCAAGGAACAATGAGCTCTCAGAGAGTATATACTGCCGTATACGCCAGTAAATATACGCCAGTTCGCTGACGTATATTCACTGGCGTATACGGCAGTGGGTGTGGCGAATGGGAGGAGGGTTCATTATTCCCCCTCTTTTTATTCTTCTCTCTAGGCGGTGGCAGTCTGCAGGCAGGGGAGGGGCGCATTGCTATGGGGGGGGGGTGAAATTGATAACGTCACGTATCACGTGATGGTGTTGGCGGGAATTTCGAACTTATTTTATAGTGTATTGGTATGACGTCACGTAATTTATTGGTGTTGAAGGCGCACAGTGTCCATAGTTGTATTATTTCGGTGTATTTTTAGGATATTGTGTATATTTAAGATATAATTTACGGGTAATTCTATAGGTTCATTAGGCCCTTGCTACACCCAACCTTCCCATAATGTTATTCTTTGTTTGATTTTGAGGTCTCTCCATGTATGCTTATGTTATCCTAAAGAACTAGTTTTGATTGAGATAAGGTTTACGTAGTTTATTGAAAATTAAGCTACGGCTCGGTTCTACGGTGCTCATGTTTTGTATTGTTATTATTTGGTGTATCTTTAGGGTATTGTGTTCATTTAGGGCATGATTTATATAGGTTCAGTAGACCCTTTCTACACCATCCTGTAATGCTATTCTCTGTATGATTTTAAGGTATCTCCATGTCTGCTTACGTCATACTAAAGAACTAGTTTTAATTGAGATATGGTTTACATTGCAAAATACATTTACAGATTTAGCTACGACGCGGTTCTACAGCAAGGGTGTTTTGCATTGGTTATTAAGGTACTAATTTAAAACAATAGTACATTTTAATACCATAAACGAGGTATTGCAACAGTTTTTTTTGCACAGTTTGGTAGCTGGTAATTAGTTAAAATGAAGCAGTACTACTAAAGCATCATAAAATGCTGATCCTAACATTTCCGCGTAAAGTATACACGAATATAGCTATTAGCTTGACTGTTTCATATATTTTCTATTTAGCACAAATTTTAAGTGATATTTTTACGAAAAAAGAATTACATATTACGTAAGGTGCATCGGAGGAAACACGTGATTTCTTACTAATCTTGTCAACAACCTTTCTCTCCAGAGTTCGGAAGTGAAATGACTCTACAGTTTACAAAATTCCCTTTTGGCCACCCAACAGGTATATATTATATGACATTAAGGGGGAGGAGGAGGTCGAACTTGGTACATAACAAAAGAATTTATCCCCATCTGTTTTTATTTATACGTAAACACTTTCAGACGTGTCTAGATTTTTTGAGATAGGGGGGGGTGCAGGGCCATTTAATTCCTGGCATTGTTATCAATGTAATTTATTTTTCTTTAAGTGGACCTCCAACCAGGTGGTTTAGCACCTTAAAAGGGGGCTTGGTCGACCCAGTTGTATTGTTAACAATGGATCTGTATTTAGAGTGATTTATGACTCACCCAAACGTGTTAAGACATTCCATCGGCTTTTTACGTAACATCGTTCAGACGGGTCTATGGCCATAAAAAGGGGCAGAACCTGAACAAAAGAATTTATTTGGTCAATTCTTTAATTGGACCACCCACCAGGTGGTTTATTACCTTAAAAGGGGGAACCAGTTGTATTGTTAGGATATAATTTATTTTCGGATTTATTGCTTTAATTGGTGACTCACTCTACCACCAAACATTTGATTCTTGCAGAAATACATGTATTTCTGATTCTAGGTGTTTGCCCTGAGGGCATTATCCGGACAAGTCTCAACAAGTTATGTCTTTGTCGCGTTAACAGAAACGCAATATATCATTAGACCGAAGCATTGACTATACTATATTTATCAAAATTATCGGCAACGTAATCAAAAATCTGTGGAAAACGTAAAACGGCAATGAAAGAAGCATCATTCACAACTCATTTCGTGTTAGAAGTAAAAAACAACCGAAACGTTTTTGATCATTTGTGTTACTTTTTATCGAAACAAAATTGATCATTTGAATTTCCTAAAATCCCATAGGAATACATGTAAAAACGAATAGCCCACCGAAACGAATTCAGTCATCTAGATTACATTTAACCGAAACTAAAAGCGTCATTTGAAAAACATTTCATATTGTTAAAAACGTGTCGATAAATTTGCACAGCATTTATCAAAATTACTCTATGTTTCACCAAAAAACTTTTGATTTAGCAAAATTTCACCAATTATTTTCTATTTAAATAAAAATTTATCACCAATTGAACCCGCCCCCCTCTTCGCAGAAAATAGTATAGCAATCTTTTACTATATAAAAGACTAAGTTAATTAAGTATTTCTAGGGAAACGTCAATCAATTCGAGCACGAGACCAAAGTATATGTTTACAATGCCGAATCATTTACATAGTTTCGCACTAGAATTTCACTGCTATTTACACTGTTCTAGGGAAAAACACAGATTTTAACTAACACCTTTAGAAAAAACATACATCCCTATATACTAAAGCAGAATATAGCACCAGCGAAAAGTTCAAAGTACAACACAAAGTACTATTTAGCTAATGTCAGTGCATGAATCGTGGATTTCTAGCAATAGAAAGAAATATTGTACGCAACATTTTTCTAACATATAAAAATGCTTATTTGGGTTTCCTAAATTCCCCAAAGAATTGCATACAAAATTTGAAGAAGTACTGACTTCAGTTAATCCAACTCACTTTGTTTCTTTAGTTGCCTTAAAATGACGAAACGAGTCATTTGAAAAACAGTTCACTTGACTAAAAACGTTGCGATGATTTTCGCAATATTTATCAAAATGATTTGATGAAAAGCATATTTTCATTTATTTCAGATTCATTAATTTCAATACATAACTAGATGGTGTTGCAGACTTAAGGAATTTAATTCTCTATACCTCAAAACTAGTTTTACTCTTATAGTTTCAATTTATTTATTTATTTATTTAACAAGGCTCGAGGGATAGGGTCGTGAATCCGCCAGGGCTTGGGTACGACCCCCCCCCCTTCCATGGCACAATAAGAGAGTATATACAGACGGGGAATATTACAAACAGAAACGTACAAATGAACTAACAAAAGAGAGAAATCTTACGAAATGGTTAAGTTTAAACATTCAATTACGTCATTAAAAATGTTCCTTAATAATACATTTGAATATCATGAAAAATACTGGTTTTTACACCAATAGTTACAAAATTTGACGCCTGCTTTGACTAAATTTAATATGATAACACTAGTATTAGGGTCGCTTATTATTGAGATGTTCAGACTTTAGGGTGGTGCTTTCCTCGATTGTTGTCTGATGCTCATAGATTTTTTAGTTACATTGGAATTTGTCCTTTCTTTAATTTAACCACCCACCTGGTTTTATGAGGGTTAGGGGGAAGAGGTCGAACTTGATCCATAACAAAAGGATTTATCCCCATCCGTTTTTATTTTTACTATAAAGACGTGTCTTAATGGGTTTAGGGGCATGGCCGAACCATTTGTGTTGTTATGAATGGAATTTATTTTGTGATTTATTGCTTTGTTAGTTGGTGACTCTTCCTACCACGAAACATTTGATTAGAGGGGTTTGCCTTGAAGGCATTATCCTGACAAGTCTCTACATGTTTAAGATATTTTTGGTGCGCTAACCGAAACCAGGAAAATATATGAGTATTTTGCCAGAACTATAGACTAGGAGACTAATTTCGTTCTTTTTTTAAAGGAAATAACGCTCTTTTATCATCTTTAACGTAGCAAATAATGTATCAAAGCTATCCTAAATACTCCATTTTACCTTCAATCTGGCAGCTAAATCAAAAACTTTCAGTGCTTACAAGTAAACGCTGTATCAATCTAGGATTAATCAAAACATTTGTTAAAAAAAAGAGTACATTTTTTAACCTTTTTATCGCAACCATACAATATATTGTGATTTTCCCCGCTCGATGAAGTCTCTTAAACCGATCTTAAATAGTTGGGGGTTCAACATTGTTAACAAGTTGGCGGGTGTATCTTATTATTTCTTGTCAGATATTTACGCCTATACAGAACTTTGACGAGATTAGGATTGATTTTGTAGAAAAATCATGCTCAAATCCTTGTTTGTTTCAGTCATTCTCACAAAGTCTCTGATTTTTTAGTGAGGTTAACAGGTTTATTTAAGTAGGGTTTACAAATAAACGTTAGAAGACGAAACGTTGTGTGCCGTTTTTATTACTGAATGATAAGAGAAATCCCTTGATTCTAACGACCCCATGATACGAGTTAACATTTTTAAAATTAAGTGCTTCAAAGCCTTAATCCCTCGTTAGACGGACAGTGACCTTTTTAGAATAACTAGCCTAATATTTGTACCAAACCATTATAATTTTATTTTGGAGCAATAGAATTCTTTGTCCATATAGGACCAAATTGCTCTGGGTTTAGCTTCCTTTATTTACAAACCTTTCACAATCAATTGTGTCCTTTTTTCAAGGTACTACAGTCTGTTGTAGGTTCGTTTAAAAGAATCTTTATTTAAGCTAGGATAATTATTTATTAATATTTAGATCTGTTACACGCGGTTACAATCTTTACTCTGACGTACAAGATTTCGCGTAGCCTTTTATATCCAAATTCCCGTAGGCCTAGATAACAAATTACTGTTTTTTATTACCAGTTAAGACCTAGGCCTAATAGGCCTAGGCCTATTATAACAACTTTTTTTTTTTTTTTTTTTAAACTGGAATGTACATGTCGGGTCTTCGCGAGATTCTTCCGCTTCTTGTAACTTGGTGACTATATCCCGTGAGTGTTTGACCTTCTTGGTTCTGTTGCTGTGTTCTTTGTGCTGCCGGATGCTCGACGACTCCAGTGGATGTCTGGTTACTTAGTTGTGTGGGGCTCGTATTAGCGTGGTTTGTTGACATTTGTAGGCGGAATGTCATGGTTGGTTCTACTTTCCGTTTCGGTTTGGCGTTTTGTGGATGTCCCTGATCAGCTTGTTTTCGAGGTCCTTTAGTTGTACGTGACGTTTCTTGAGTCTTTCGTAGATGAAGTCTCGTTCTTCTGTATTGACGTCCATTCTCAGATCGTATTCGTAAGAGTCGTTGTGTTTGTCCTTTTGCATTACAGTGGCAGGAACCCAATGCCTTGGTGCTGCAAGATAACGTACTGCGTCGCCGTCGTTGAGCGGTGGTAGCTGTTTGTGTGGACGCAGCGATGCCTGTCGTATCATAGTGTGTCGTCTTTCTTCTAATGCTTTTGCGATCCCCCGTGTCGGATAATTTGGTTGAAGTGCTGCCTGGTTCGTAGTAAGTGATGTTCGCAGTCTCCGGCCCATTAGTATCTCCGCTGGTGAGGGTAAGTCCTGCTTCGGTGTTGACCTGTATTCTAGCAGGACATGGTTAAGATCCTTACCATCGTGTAGTGCTTTAACTAGAGAATTTTTTATCGTTTGGACTGTTCGTTCCGCCAATCCATTTGTTTGAGGGTGATATGGACTGGAAGTTACGTGTTCGATGCCCCATCTTTTTATTCTTCTCTCTAGGCGGTGGCTGTCTGCAGGCAGGGGAGGGGCGCATTGCTATGGGGGGGGGGGTGAAATTGATAACGTAACGTATCACGTGATGGTGTTGGCGGGAATTTCGAACTTATTTTATAGTGTATTGGTATGACGTCACGTAATTTATTGGTGTTGAAGGCGCACAGTGTCCATAGTTGTATTATTTCGGTGTATTTTTAGGATATTGTGTCTATTTAAGATATAATTTACGGGTAATTCTATAGGTTCATTAGGCCCTTGCTACACCCAACCTTCCCATAATGTTATTCTTTGTTTGATTTTGAGGTCTCTCCATGTATGCTTATGTTATCCTAAAGAACTAGTTTTGATTGAGATAAGGTTTACGTAGTTTATTGAAAATTAAGCTACGGCTCGGTTCTACGGTGCTCATGTTTTGTATTGTTATTATTTGGTGTATCTTTAGGGTATTGTGTTCATTTAGGGCATGATTTATATAGGTTCAGTAGACCCTTTCTACACCATCCTGTAATGCTATTCTCTGTATGATTTTAAGGTATCTCCATGTCTGCTTACGTCATACTAAAGAACTAGTTTTAATTGAGATATGGTTTACATTGCAAAATACATTTACAGATTTAGCTACGACGCGGTTCTACAGCAAGGGTGTTTTGCATTGGTTATTAAGGTACTAATTTAAAACAATAGTACATTTTAATACCATAAACGAGGTATTGCAACAGTTTTTTTGCACAGTTTGGTAGCTGGTAATTAGTTAAAATGAAGCAGTACTACTAAAGCATCATAAAATGCTGATCCTAACATTTCCGCGTAAAGTATACACGAATATAGCTATTAGCTTGACTGTTTCATATATTTTCTATTTAGCACAAATTTTAAGTGATATTTTTACGAAAAAAGAATTACATATTACGTAAGGTGCATCGGAGGAAACACGTGATTTCTTACTAATCTTGTCAACAACCTTTCTCTCCAGAGTTCGGAAGTGAAATGACTTTACAGTTTACAAAATTCCCTTTTGGCCATCCAACAGGTATATATTATATGACATTAAGGGGGAGGAGGAGGTCGAACTTGGTACATAACTAAAGAATTTATCCCCATCTGTTTTTATTTATACGTAAACACTTTCAGACGTGTCTAGATTTTTTGAGATAGGGGGGGGGGCATTTAATTCCTGGCATTGTTATCAATGGAATTTATTTTTCTTTAAGTGGACCTCCAACCAGGTGGTTTAGCACCTTAAAAGGGGGCTTGGTCGACCCAGTTGTATTGTTAACAATGGATCTGTATTTAGAGTGATTTATGACTCACTCAAACGTGTTAAGACATTCCATCGGCTTTTTACGTAACATCGTTCAGACGGGTCTATGGCCATAAAAAGGGGCGGAACTTGAACAAAAGAATTTATTTGGTCAATTCTTTAATTGGACCACCCACCAGGTGGTTTATTACCTTAAAAGGGGGAACCAGTTGTATTGTTAGGATATAATTTATTTTCGGATTTATTGCTTTAATTGGTGACTCACTCTACCACCAAACATTTGATTCTTGCAGAAATACATGTATTTCTGATTCTAGGTGTTTGCCCTGAGGGCATTATCCGGACAAGTCTCAACAAGTTATGTCTTTGTCGCGTTAACAGAAACGCAATATATCATTAGACCGAAGCATTGACTATACTATATTTATCAAAATTATCGGCAACGTAATCAAAAATCTGTGGAAAACGTAAAACGGCAATGAAAGAAGCATCATTCACAACTCATTTCGTGTTAGAAGTAAAAAACAACCGAAACGTTTTTGATCATTTGTGTTACTTTTTATCGAAACAAAATTGATCATTTGAATTTCCTAAAATCCCATAGGAATACATGTAAAAACGAATAGCCCACCGAAACGAAATCAGTCATCTTGATTACATTTAACCGAAACTAAAAGCGTCATTTGAAAAACATTTCATATTGTTAAAAACGTGTCGATAAATTTGCACAGCATTTATCAAAATTACTCTATGTTTCACCAAAAAACTTTTGATTTAGCAAAATTTCACCAATTATTTTCTATTTAAATAAAAATTTATCACCAATTGAACCCGCCCCCCTCTTCGCAGAAAATAGTATAGCAATCTTTTACTATAACAAAGACTAAGTTAATTAAGTATTTCTAGGGAAACGTCAATCAATTCGAGCACGAGACCAAAGTATATGTTTACAATGCCGAATCATTTACATAGTTTCACACTAGAATCTCACAGCTATTTACACTGTTCTAGGGAAAAACACATATTTTAACTAACACCTTTAGAAAAGACATACATCCCTATATACTAAAGCAGAATATAGGACCAGCGAAAAGTTCAAAGTACAACACAAAGTACTATTTAGCTAATGTCAGTGCATGAATCGTGGATTTCTAGCAATAGAAAGAAATATTGTACGCAACATTTTTCTAACATATAAAAATGCTTATTTGGGTTTCCTAAATTCCCCAAAGAATTGCATACAAAATTTGAAAAAGTACTGACTTCAGTTAATCCAACTCACTTTGTTTCTTTAGTTGCCTTAAAATGACGAAACGAGTCATTTGAAAAACAGTTCACATGACTAAAAACGTTGCGATGATTTTCGCAATATTTATCAAAATGATTTGATGAAAAGCATATTTTCATTTATTTCAGATTCATTAATTTCAATACATAACTAGATGGTGTTGCAGACTTAAGGAATTTAATTCTCTATACCTCAAAACTAGTTTTACTCTTATAGTTTCAATTTATTTATTTATTTATTTAACAAGGCTCGAGGGATAGGGTCGTGAATCCGCCAGGGCTTGGGTACGACCCCCCCCCTTCCATGGCACAATAAGAGAGTATATACAGACGGGGAATATTACAAACAGAAACGTACAAATGAACTAACAAAAGAGAGAAATCTTACGAAATGGTTAAGTTTAAACATTCAATTACGTCATTAAAAATGTTCCTTAATAATACATTTGAATATCATGAAAAATACTGGTTTTTACACCAATAGTTACAAAATTTGACGCCTGCTTTGACTAAATTTAATATGATAACACTAGTATTAGGGTCGCTTATTATTGAGATGTTCAGACTTTAGGGTGGTGCTTTCCTCGATTGTTGTCTGATGCTCATAGATTTTTTAGTTACATTGGAATTTGTCCTTTCTTTAATTTAACCACCCACCTGATTAATCAAAACATTTGTTAAAAAAAAAAGAGTACATTTTTTAACCTTTTTATCGCAACCATACAATATATTGTGATTTTCCCCGCTCGATGAAGTCTCTTAAACCGATCTTAAATAGTTGGGGGTTCAACATTGTTAACAAGTTGGCGGGTGTATCTTATTATTTCTTGTCAGATATTTACGCCTATACAGAACTTTGACGAGATTAGGATTGATTTTGTAGAAAAATCATGCTCAAATCCTTGTTTGTTTCAGTCATTCTCACAAAGTCTCTGATTTTTTAGTGAGGTTAACAGGTTTATTTAAGTAGGGTTTACAAATAAACGTTAGAAGACGAAACGTTGTGTGCCGTTTTTATTACTGAATGATAAGAGAAATCCCTTGATTCTAACGACCCCATGATACGAGTTAACATTTTTAAAATTAAGTGCTTCAAAGCCTTAATCCCTCGTTAGACGGACAGTGACCTTTTTAGAATAACTAGCCTAATATTTGTACCAAACCATTATAATTTTATTTTGGAGCAATAGAATTCTTTGTCCATATAGGACCAAATTGCTCTGGGTTTAGCTTCCTTTATTTACAAACCTTTCACAATCAATTGTGTCCTTTTTTCAAGGTACTACAGTCTGTTGTAGGTTCGTTTAAAAGAATCTTTATTTAAGCTAGGATAATTATTTATTAATATTTAGATCTGTTACACGCGGTTACAATCTTTACTCTGACGTACAAGATTTCGCGTAGCCTTTTATATCCAAATTCCCGTAGGCCTAGATAACAAATTACTGTTTTTTATTACCAGTTAAGACCTAGGCCTAATAGGCCTAGGCCTATTATAACAACTTTTTTTTTTTTTTTTTTAAACTGGAATGTACATGTCGGGTCTTCGCGAGATTCTTCCGCTTCTTGTAACTTGGTGACTATATCCCGTGAGTGTTTGACCTTCTTGGTTCTGTTGCTGTGTTCTTTGTGCTGCCGGATGCTCGACGACTCCAGTGGATGTCTGGTTACTTAGTTGTGTGGGGCTCGTATTAGCGTGGTTTGTTGACATTTGTAGGCGGAATGTCATGGTTGGTTCTACTTTCCGTTTCGGTTTGGCGTTTTGTGGATGTCCCTGATCAGCTTGTTTTCGAGGTCCTTTAGTTGTACGTGACGTTTCTTGAGTCTTTCGTAGATGAAGTCTCGTTCTTCTGTATTGACGTCCATTCTCAGATCGTATTCGTAAGAGTCGTTGTGTTTGTCCTTTTGCATTACAGTGGCAGGAACCCAATGCCTTGGTGCTGCAAGATAACGTACTGCGTCGCCGTCGTTGAGCGGTGGTAGCTGTTTGTGTGGACGCAGCGATGCCTGTCGTATCATAGTGTGTCGTCTTTCTTCTAATGCTTTTGCGATCCCCCGTGTCGGATAATTTGGTTGAAGTGCTGCCTGGTTCGTAGTAAGTGATGTTCGCAGTCTCCGGCCCATTAGTATCTCCGCTGGTGAGGGTAAGTCCTGCTTCGGTGTTGACCTGTATTCTAGCAGGACATGGTTAAGATCCTTACCATCGTGTAGTGCTTTAACTAGAGAATTTTTTATCGTTTGGACTGTTCGTTCCGCCAATCCATTTGTTTGAGGGTGATATGGACTGGAAGTTACGTGTTCGATGCCCCATTCATCCAGGAATTTTTTGAGCTGCATCGAGTTATAAGGCGGGCCGTTGTCGCTAATTAATTTCTGTGGGATTCCATGGCGAGCGATCTGTGGTGCCAAGAATGTTATGACTGCACTCGCTGTTGTTGTTTGTAATTCTTGAACTTCGACGAATTTTGAATAGTAGTCAATCAGCAAGATGTAGGTACGACCCTTGTGGTGAAATAGGTCCGTTCCGATTGTATTCCACGGTCCATCTGGCGTCGGTAGTGGTTGTATTGGAGTGGCCGTGTTTTATCGATCGTAAGTTCTGCAGATGGTACACTGTTGTATGTAGTCCTTTATGTCCTTGGACATGTTTGGCCAAAATACATGTATCCGAGCTTTTGCTTGACAGGAGGTAGTTCCTTGGTGCGTTGTATGTATCTGTTTCAAGGTATAGTCTCGTAGCGCCTCCGGTACTACCAGGCGGTCACCTCTGTACAATAGCTGGTTATTTGTGTGTAGTTCTTCTCGTATTGCCCAGAATTGCTCGACAGCTTTGTTTGTGATTCGCTTTATGTTTGATGGCCAGCCTTCGATGGTGTACCTGATCACCGTCTGCAGAACTTCGTCCTTGATGGTTTCGGTGCGAAACTTCTCTTCCCTTTCGTCAGACATCACCGTCAGGCTATGAACTGTGGCGTTAGGTCCTTCTAGGAAACTGGTGTCAAAGCTTGAGTCGGGCAGTGATGCCCGTGATAAAGTGTCCACCACGTAGAGTTTCGAACCAGGAACATATACGAGGGTAGGATCATACCGAGCCAGGCGGAGCGTTAGACGTTGCAATCTGGGGGACATGAGGTTGAATGGCTTCTTGATTATGGCAAGCAGTGGTCGATGGTCCGTTTGGATGGTGATCGGAGTCGTGGCGATGTAAAAGTGAAAACGTTCACAAGCAAATAAAATTGCTAACAGTTCCTTTTCAATCTGGGCGTAACGTTTTTGGGTGTTGTTAAACGTCATTGATGCGTATTCTATTGGATGGTTATTTTGAAGTAGTACAGCTCCTACTCCGTGTTGGCTTGCATCGACTGATAGTATACATGGAGTCCTGGGGTTGTAGAGCTGCAACACGGGCGCTGAGGAGATTGCTTTCTTCACATCATCGTATATTTCTTGTAGGTTTTCGTCCCAATAGTACGCAACGTTTGATCTCAGAATCTCTCGTAATGGGGATGTGCGTTCCGAATATGCGGGCACGAACTTCGCAAGGTAGTTAATCATTGCCAAGAACCCTTGGAGCGATGTTTTATCTGGTGGGGGGTGGGAGTTCCAGTATCGCTTTGACCTTCGCTGGATCAGGTTGTAGACCTTCGTTGCTAACTATGTGTCCAAGGTACTTTATTATTGGGACGGCTAACTGCATCTTCGAAGTACTGAATGTGAGACCGACGTCGCGAGCTCTTCTGAGTACACTGACGAGTGCGTTGTTATGCGTCTCGATGTCTGGTCCGTGAATGACAAAGTCGTCTGTTGATATTCTTACGTTTGGTATGTGTCCATAGATCTCTTGCATTACTTGCTGGAATAGTTGGGACGCTGTAGATATTCCGTATGGCAGGCGTTTAAAGCGATATCTCCCGAACGGCGTGGAGAATGTACACAACCGTGAGTTGGATTTTGTTAACTGTATTTGCCAAAAGGCGCTTTGTGCGTCAAGTACCGTGAAGTACCTTGATCCTGATAGGTCCGCATATATTTCCTGTGTTGTAGGCATTTGGAACTCCATTCTGAGAAGCGCTGGATTTAGGTTTCTAGGGTCGATGCAGATTCTGACCTTGATCTTCTGGTCATTTTGGGCTGGAGTGTCCTTTATCACCACCACCATCGGATGTACCCAGCTGGATGGTTCCTTCACTTCTTCTATTACACCATTTTGTATCATGCGTTGTAGTTCTTCCAGCACCACTCCACGAAGGTGGATTGGTATGCGCCGAGGTGGACATATGGTGGGGGTTACGTTTGGCTTGACACGGAGTTCATGTTTGCAGGAAGCTTGCCAATCTTGTTGAACACGTCTTTGTATTCTTCTATTATTTCCTTTGTCTGACGCTGTACGAGCTGATCCTCTGGATCCGTTCTTTTAGGTTTGATCAGAGTGTGTAGGGGCCAGTGCGCTTGGGGTGCCATTTCAGTTGAAACGTTGTCTGCTTGGGATGTCGTCATCTGCGTGTTGTACGGTGATCGAGTGATCAGTCCAAGTGCTCTGGACAGTTTGCCGCTCAAGATTGGAGTCTCCTTCATGGGAGTCACGTAGAAAGGGCTGTACGCTGTTGCTTCTTGTGACGAGACTGGAAGATACACTAGGCCTATGACCGTTACTTCATGTCCGGAGTAGGCACGTATATTGTGAATTGGTTTACTCAAGGGTGGAGGTTCAGGTAAACGTTGGTATTGTTCATTAGTTATTACATTGACTTGTGATCCCGTGTCGATTTTGAACGTGATGTCTAGGCTCGCAACCTTTACGGTGGCTCTCCAAATATTGTCCTCCGCTCGGTTCTGATAGTTGTCTGTTTTTGTTGAATCCAACGTGAGAGAGTTGAGAAATAACGGTTCGAATGGATCATCATGTTCATCCTGTGGTATACGTTCCTTATATTCTTCCCAGGCCAAAGCTGGGGTGGCGCCCGTTGTGAATGGTTCCGGTGGTCGGAGAGAGCCCATCGTATTGTAATTGCGGCGTCGACGTTGATTACTGAGAGTAGATATTTACTTCTGACACCATGTTGCAGGTTCGTTTAAAAGAATCTTTATTTAAGCTAGGATAATTATTTATTAATATTTAGATCTGTTACACGCGGTTACAATCTTTACTCTGACGTACAAGATTTCGCGTAGCCTTTTATATCCAAATTCCCGTAGGCCTAGATAACAAATTACTGTTTTTTATTACTAGTACAGACCTAGGCCTAATAGGCCTAGGCCTATTATAACACAGTCAATCGCTATATTAGTAAGTAGCGAAAATTATCATTGTACTGTGAAATTAACCCAAAATTAACCCAATCAATCTCAATTATTTTACGCATTTACGCCTTTTGTTATGCGAGTTTTGTATACACATCGGTGCAGAAAGGATTTAATGTTCTAATCCTGCGAAAGACGCCTAATGTTTGCTATTCGACTTGTTTTGAGAATTTCATTCCGTTGATAAACCTTTTCATAACGAATACTAGCTCAGTTGGCACTGTCTCTTCTTCAAAAGTTTCGAAATTTGGCTTTAGTCGCATAAGAAATTAAGACTTATGTTACATTTAAGTGTTTAGTTGCTACCGGGCTGATGAAATATTTTATTACCTATTCCGTAAACACGTTCAGGCAAGGGCTTTAGGAGGTGGTTGACCAGTGCTATTGCATTGTTATCATTGGAATTTATTTTGTGATTTATTGCTTTTTTAATTGAGTAGACCTACTTCTCTCCTACACAATCATACTGTGATTCATGACCGTAAGAAACTATCTGGTCATAGGTTAACTTAAGGTAGAACTTTTTTGAAAAGTGTACAATGGTTTTTATGACCTATTAGGGAAATTCGGAACCCTATTATTTAACAGACGTGAAGATAACAAAGGATATTGTCACAATTGAGAATCTCTAGAAACGCTTTACGCACCCTGTTCTTTAATTGATTTATTACAAGTATTGGCCCTTATTTGCGGTGTTTGTAACAAAAATCTATTTATAGGCCACTCTTTTGTTGACAATTTTTTGGACATAAAGTAAATCCAACGTTATAAAATTGGTAAACTATTAACAGGCATGGGTCCGAAATGCATTGTGTGAAAACATCTGGTGACTGATGGGATCAGGTAATAAAGGCTATCGTTAAATTATTGAGGAATGTGGGCGTGTCTATTAAGAAATTTCGTTAGCTCAAGGTAGCATTTTTTGGAAAATATACAATGGTTTTTATGACCTGTTAGAAAAATTCGGAACGTTATTATTTATCAGACTTGAAGATAATAAAGGATATTTTCACAATTGAGAATCACTAGAATCTTTTTACACACCATGTTTTTTATTTATTACCCCAATAAAATTGTCTCTTATTTGCAGTGTTTATAACAAAATTCTTTATAGGCCGCTCTTTTGTTGATAATTTATTTGACATAAAGCAAATCCAATGTTCTTTAGTTTGTAAACTATTAACAAGCGTGTGTCAGAAATGCATTGAGAGCAAAACATCTGGTGACTGGTAAGCAATAAATCAGGCTATTGTTAAAGTATTGAGAAATGAGGGCTGTCTATTAAGAAATTTAGTATAAAAGCGGCTGAGGAAATGATCAAAATACACAGTCGATCTTCAAACACCGAAAGATAAACATGGATCCTGAAACTCTTAGTACAACTTTGAACGAACTGAATATAAATAGACCTTGGCCATTACGTTTAATATATGAGTTTTATTTCTACCTATGCGCCTATCTGCGAATAGATCCGTTGTACGGACCTCACACTCTACCACAACTCGTATTACATGGTGGCTTAAACGCTATTCAAGCTTGCCTCGACTTACTCGAGTATATGAAAACAGTTGTTCGAACACCAGAGGACTGTAATACCTTAGAAGAATTGGAAAACCTAAGGGATCTAATGCCTAGTCCCTTAAGAACTCAATATGTAGATCGCCTGGCGAAACGACAAGAAGAAATTGAACGGGGTATACACGAAGAAGCACTAATCACCGACTTCAACAACTCACAATATGACAAAGAGATAGCCGAGTTTTTAGACCGAACGGATCCAGGACCACCCGTAGAGGAGATACTATTGAACGACTCCTTACCTAGGGAGAACGGTTCTACAGAGGCGATTTCTGACGATGATATCGACGTACAATGGGGAGGAGGAGAAACGGACCAGCCCGCACCTATTGACAACGTACCCTCTTGCGAGATACTAGGACAAAGTGAGAAATTTTACAAACATTTTAACATGTATGGTCGAGAGGTAGTTCTTAGAGTTACTGCAGATCCCGTCGCTAGTATTTGTACCGTAACCAAATGCATCCTTAGCAAGTACAGACCTACAGACCATGTCCAAATTACTTTAAAGAGTGCGGCAAATATTTGTAGGTCCGAACTAGAATTATCCTTTAGACGATTAGATCAAGTCGACCCCAATATTCTTTTCGACCAGCTTAGTGCTACGTTATATGATGACGAAATGGAAGCATTTTTCCTAGGTCCTGTTAAAATGATTTTTAGCATTGTACGACTGCCGGAGGGCAATACCCTCGCTGTCGCCCGAGGCATTAAACCTTTCAATCTTTTCTGTAGAGATAGGCGAGGTATTGTACGTATAGTCAATTCTGATAACCTGTGTTTAGCCCGATCGCTTTGTGTGGCTATAAATCATAGAAATTATGCTAATGATACAACCGAAGACAAGACTCTAAAAACTCAATACGAAGCTATATCTAGGGCAAGACCAGGAAATAAAGCGCAAAAAGAAGCTGCTTTAGAACTATGTTATAAGGCAGGAGTAAGGGCTAGTGAGTGTGGAACTGCCGAATCTTTTGAAAGGTTCAAAATTTATTTAAGTCAATATTCGATTTTCGTATACAAATTCGAAAATAGCGTCCCTGTTTTGATTTTCGGCGAAAATGATCCTGATGATACTAGGCCCCGCCTCTTTTTATTGAATGAAAATAACCATTATAATGTTATTACAAAATTAAGACCACTTTTCAATCACGACCTATTCTGCGAAAAATGCCTCGTACCCTATTGGCGAATACAGTCACATAAATGTAATGACTTTCGTTTTAGTTGTATGAGACCCACTATTTGCCAAGGCCCCCCTATAGCTTGTGGGTCTTGTTTACGGAAATTCTTAGGCGATGACTGCTATCAAAGTCACTTCGAAACTTCTAGTAATAAAAAGTCGATATGTGAACGCCTTTTTCACTGTAAAGACTGTTTAAATATTATCGATTTTTCCCGAAGAACTGAGACACATATGTGTGGGGAGATATATTGTCAGATCTGTAAGAAATACCAACCGAGCAATCACTTATGTTATATCCAGGTTATCAAAGATAAACCCCTGAAAGTGTCCTCTGTTAAGAAGCCTAGACCCAATCAGCCTAACCTTATGTATATTTTCTTTGACGTAGAATGTATACAAACGAAGGTGTGTCAGGAAATGTCAGGTGCCTATGAACACCAGGCTATCCTGTTAGTTAGCATAACAGTCTGTGAGCATTGCGTAGATGAAACATCCCTAAATTTTAAATGCATTATGTGTAGTCAGTTTGGTAAGCGTAAACAACGCTTTTCAGGCGGAAATCCCATAGCTTTATTTTTAGATTATTTAATGCAATTACACGATGTCAGGAACGTCATCGTACTGTCTCACTATGGCAGTAATTATGATAATCAATTAATAATTAGAGAAATCATTAATAGGGATGAAAAATTCGTTCCATCTTTGAAAATTAACGGAACTCGAATATTAGAAATGAAATTGTTTAACCTGCTATTTCTGGATTCTTATAATTTCATCCCTGTAGCCTTAGCAAAGTTTCCAGCTACTTTTGGTATACCTGATGCAGCCAAAGGGTATTTTCCACATTTTTTATTCAATGTAATAGAACATAATTTTGATGTTAATAATCAAAGCGAAACCAACTATGTTATAGAAAGTAATCTGCCCCCTATCGAAGCTTATGGTTGTCAATATTTTACAAGGAAGAATTTAGATACCTTCTTAAAATGGCATAGCTCAGAAGATAGTAAAGGTCGCGATTTCGACTTCTTGAAGGAACTCAATTATTATTGTGAGAACGACACAATTTTACTATTCCTATGATGTTTAACTTTCCGTACACTACTGCTTAAAGTAACAGGCGTTGATCCATTTAATTGCAGCGCAATTACTCTTCCTGGCGTTTGCTCTTACGTATTTCGCAGGAATTATCTTAAACCCGATACTATAGGCATCATACCGGCAAACTATTATAGACTTAGTGAAAATCAGTCAATAGGGGCTATAGAGTGGCTTGAGTGGACCGCACACAAACGAAATATATCTATCCAATCCTCCTTTCGAGGTAAAGAAACCAGAATCCAAAAACTTAAAGTAGACGGTTTTTGCGAAATCAACCAGGAAATATTCGAATACTGGGGGTGTTTCTATCATGGGTGCAAAATACACTTTCCTTTAAACAGAAACAAGGCTTTGCATGGAGACCCTGCTCAGACTTTGAACTCTAGATATTTTAGTAGCATTCATTTGTTAGCTAAATTAGAATCTTTCAATTATAAAGTAAATATAAAATGGGAGTGCGAATGGCAGAATGAAAAAGCAAATAAACCAGAAATAATAGAGTTTTTAAAATGTCATGACATTAAGCCTAAAATAGTAAAAAGATTGGACCCTCGCGAGGCATTCTTCGGAGGAAGATGTTGCGCTACAAAATTATACCATAAAACAACAGGATCAGAGCGTATTCATTACGTCGATTTCACGAGTTTATACCCTTTCATTAACAAAACCACCAAGATACCTATAGGACATCCCGAAATCATACTAGACAATTTTCCTGATGTATTTTCGTTTGATGGACTTCTTAAATGTGACGTCTTACCGGCGCCAAACCTAATTCATCCTGTCTTGCCTGCTCGTATTAATGGAAGATTAACATTTCCATTATGCTACACCTGTTGTAAAACCCAGTTTCAAGGTGATTGCGAACATACTCCTGAAAAAAGAGAATTGCGAGGCACATGGGTAGTCGACGAGTTACGTCATGCAGTAGAGAATGGTTACACAATCACACGAATGTACGAGGCTTGGTCATAAAAAGTCACACAGTACGATCCCAAAACAAAACAGGGAGGACTGTTTAAAGATTACGTTAATACCTTTTTAGAGTATAAAACCCAAGCTAGCGGCTTCCCGCCGGATTGTCAGACTCAAGAAGATAAGGAGAAATATGTCAAAAGTTTCAAAGACGAAGAGGGCGTCGAACTAGATATCACTAAAGTAGAGAAAAATGAAGGCCTGAGATGCCTTAGCAAACTTATGCTCAACTCTTTTTGGGGTAAATTCGGCCAAAAAACAAGACACACCTCTACCGAAATAATCAAAGATGCTTGCCGATTATACGGATTAATACTAAATCCGGATATAGAGGTTAAAAGTCTACTAACAATCAACGAAAACACAGTACTAATAAAATACGAACACATTCTCGAAAATGAGATCGTACACAAACACACAAACGTAGTTATTGCTTGTTTCACAACAGCTATGGCACGATTACATTTACTAAAACATCTTGAAAAGGTCGGTGACCTTTGTTTTTATTATGACACGGATAGTTTAGTGTACCTCTCACCAGATGGCACTCATTTGCTACCCACTGGCGATTATTTAGGGGAGCTCAAAAATGAATTAGAATCTTATGGACAGGATGCCTATATTTGTGAATGGGGGAGTGCTGGACCCAAGAACTATTCTATGGACATTCTCGACCCTAAAACGGGCAAAAAAACTAACATTATCAAAGTTAAAGGCTTTTATTTAAACGCCTCTACTGAAAATTATATAAATTTTGAAACTATGAAGAAACTACTGGGAGTAAACAATGAAGGTGAACCTCTACTGAACTCGGTTCAAGTGCCTATTGGCCCACAAATCAGACGTCTGCAAGATCACACTCTGATCACTATCGATCAGACCAAAACATATCAGGTCGTAGTGGATAAAGTTAGAATAATATCTGACTATAAAACTACCCCCTACGGTTATATTAACTAGAATCTTTGACATTTTCCACATAAGTTACTTGTGTATATTTCGATAGCTGCTTTTAATTAGTATCTCAAGTATTATTTATAGTAATATTAACGTATTTCAACTATTAACATGTAACAATATTTTAAAGAATACGCATCATTTTTGGTAATATTTTTGCATTTAGTAAGCTTTTTTTTAATTAGTATATGTTAGCACTTTAGTTTAAAAATTAGTATACTTATTGTATAAGTGTAATTTTTATTTTTTGATGATAATTATAGTAACGTTTTTTAGTAATATTTCCATATTTTTATCCTTAATCGTATATCAGTAATTAATCGTGTATGAAAAAATATATTTCTTCGTCAATCCTGTGAACATTTTAGTTTAATAACTAGCCTAATATTTGTACTAAAATCATATAATAACCATTGTAGTTTTTTACGAGTATTGTAGGTACATGTTTATGTCAATACATTTGCTTAATCATCGTGAAATGTAGTATTTCTATATTTTCTATGAAGGTACATGGGTATATATGTACTTAATAATCTCTCGTGTAGTAATATTGTTCTATTTTCTGTGAAGGTATATGTCAATATAGGTGCTTAATCATCTCGTAATATACGTATAAAAGTACGATTTTTTTGAAGTAGTATTAATTTTACATTTTAGAAAATTTGTTTGTTATCAAAACCATTGTAATTCGTATTTTTTGATGTTTTTAAGGCAAGCATTAGTAGTGATTGCGCATTTTAACTGTATATCAATATTTTAGCGCGTATGAAAAAATATATCGTTCAGTCAATCCTATGAGAATTTTTAATTTAATAACTAGTATTGTGCTTATTTACCATGTCTTCTATGTAATCCTTATGTTCTGAGATTTTTAGTAAATTTCGCATTTTAACTCAAGTAATTGTACTTATTTTCCAAATTCGTATTAAAACTAGTGTAATTTTATTTATGATGTTTTAGCAGTACTGATTCATTTTAGCTTCTAATCAACTACTGAACTGTGCAAAAACTCCCGTAATACCACGTTTATGGTATTAAAATGTACTATTGTTCTAACCCTGTATTTCGTTTACGAACTATAACACCCTACTGTAGTACCGCGTCGTAGCTAAATCTGTAAACGTATTTTGCAATGTAAACATATTTCAATTAAAACTAGTTCTTTAGTATGACATAAGCATACATGGAGGGACCTCGAAATCATACAAAGAATAACAGTACTAGAAGGGTATGTGTAGAAAGGGCCTACTGAACCTATATAAATCATGCCCTAAATGAACACAATACCCTAAAGATACACCAAATAATAACAATACAAAACATGAGCACCGTAGAACCGAGCCGTAGCTTAATTTTCAATAAACTACGTAAACCTTATCTCAATCAAAACTAGTTCTTTAGGATAACATAAGCATAAGCATACATGCAGAGACCTCAAAATCAAACAAAGAATAACATTACGGGAAGGTTGGGTGTAGCAAGGGCCTAATGAACCTATAGAATTACCCGTAAATTATATCTTAAATAGACACAATATCCTAAAAATACACCGAAATAATACCACTATGGACACTGTGCGCCTTCAACACCAATAAATTACGTGACGTCATACCAATACACTATAAAATAAGGTCAAAATTCCCGCCAACACCATCACGTGATACGTGACGTTATCAATTTCACCCCCCCCCATAGCAATGCGCCTCTCCCCTGCCTGCAGACTGCCACCGCCTAGAGAGAAGAATAAAAAGAGGGGGAATAATGAACCCTCCTCCCATTCGCCACACCCACTGCCGTATACGCCAGTGAATATACGTCAGCGAACTGGCGTATATTTACTGGCGTATACGGCAGTATATACTCTCTGCTCTCAGGATTGATGTTTACAAACTAATTGAAAACGACACACCAACCCCAACAGACTACAAACTTCAATTTCTATGGAGGGACATATCTTACACTTTCAATGTTATTGGACCTTACATTCCATCCAGCGGTTCCGTAAAACATACAGTTTTATACGGAATTCTTCTTGATGTTTTAGATGCTTTTCACAGTTATGGATTCAGAATCAGAGGCCTCATCTGTGATGGTGCAAGCTCCAATCTAGCTCTAATAAAACATACCTTAAAAGTCTCGGGACAATTTGGCTTCTCGCTAAACAAAGATGGATCAAGAGACCACAGCTTTCCTGCCAGTTTCAAACACCCATGTTGGCCTTTTCACAATACATTCCATCCAGCGGTTCCGTAAAACATACAGTTTTATACGGAATTCTTCTTGATGTTTTAGATGCTTTTCACAGTTATGGATTCAGAATCAGAGGCCTCATCTGTGATGGTGCAAGCTCCAATCTAGCTCTAATAAAACATACCTTAAAAGTCTCGGGACAATTTGGCTTCTCGCTAAACAAAGATGGATCAAGAGACCACAGCTTTCCTGCCAGTTTCAAACACCCATGTTGGCCTTTTCACAAGCTAAGTTGGATCATATGCCCATCTCATGAGCTAAAGAGCCTTGTTCAGGCATTGTTTTCATCTCGGCCCCTTGGCACGAAAATGTTTAAGTTTCTCGGTGTGGAATTTGGCTGGAATCCTATTCGCCAAGTTTATGAAGAAGATCAAACTAGATCAAACAATGGAAAAGCTAAGAGAGTTCGAAAACTATATAAAAATTATGTCGAACGAGATAGCTGGACTCGGTTGAATTTGAAACCCTCCAAATTATGCAAAAAGAAGAGATGTTACTAGCCCTGTATCAAATTGCGCATCCCAAAGAAGGAATAATTGTACCACACAAGGACGAGATTCTAATGACTAGGGAATACCTTTTAAACTGCAACAGGATATTTGAGGAAGGAATTCTCCGTCGGGTTCGCTTAGATTGCTTAGATCACCCAGTTTTGGCGTCGATAGACAATGGCTTAAAGTTTTTTGAAACCTGGGTAAACGATATTCTAGATTCTTATGAGGATGTAAAGCTGAACTCCCCGAATCAAAAACTCTTCTTGTCTTGGCAGACATGGGATTTGTTGCGTTTAATGGTTTATGGATTTAAGGAACTAGTGCAAGGATATCTCACTGATCATCCATCCTATTGCATCATTCCCGGTCGTATTAATGGTAGTGCTATTGAGTCGCTGTTCGGTCAATTCCGTGATGCAGCTGCTGGAAAATTGTCCGGACGAAACTACTGTTTTGCCCAAAGAAATAATCTACTGAAAGAAGACACGCAAGGGAAAAGATTCACAAGTGATGAATATCGTGGTTGTCACATTGCCGTAGCTAAATCTGAGTTAAAGAGGGTCTCACTGAGATCAACTATCGTCTTCCAGCTTACGTTCAGGTCACGTTGCCTTACGGCCTTCTCTATATATTTTTGACTATTTTTTTGTTGTTTTGTTTTAGTGGGTTCCCTATAGTTTTGTATTATTATTTTTGGGACTTTCATGGCTAATAAGCAGCCACCCCTTACCCGCATTTACTCTACGCGTAACCGTCCAGTTACCGAGTCTTCCATAACCGCCCTTAGGGACGAGAGTTCCGGTGAAGATACCGACTCTTTTCACGATAGTGATCTGGATCAGTCAATTAAAATGTCTGACCCCTTGGCGTCCGGGGGGTTACCGGTATCTTCGCCTATGTCTCAGTCGAGCGTGGTTGTTTCTTCAGGTGCTAGCAATCAAATTATAAACTCGGTTACAACTTCAGTGAGTTGTACCACATTGGCAACCCCAGTTACAACCTCTATGAGTACTACTCAAGTAGCGCCATCTGCCGCTGATTTTGCCCAACTGCAACAAATGTTGGCTAATTTTATGGTAATGCAAACGCAGAACCAAACTCAGTTGCTAGCAGCCTTACAAACAGCTCTTCCATCCCCGACCTCAGGCAGTTTGCCCACAGTACCGCTAACACCCGTTGTTAGCTCCCAAAGTGTTACCACTCCCTAACATGCCTGCCATTACCAGTCAAGTAGGAGGCGGTAGCAATAACTCTGGTTCTCCAAATATTACGTCACCGAACCAGTTGCAAAATTCTAGTGCGCCGCCTACAACTAACAGTTACGGAAAATTTACTCCTAACATGCCTGCCATTACCAGTCAAGTAGGAGGCGGTAGCAATAACTCTGGTTCTCCAAATATTACGTCACCGAACCAGTTGCAAAATTCTATAAATCAGAATATGGTGGGGTTTGTAACGATGGAATGGAGTTTCTAAGAATTTCCCTCCTTTTAAAAAATTGTAAAGCGAAAACACCTAGCGTGTTTTCGTTAAGAGAGAGAGGAAACTTTCTATGCCTATGGAAAGTTTCCAAACCCCAAAAAACCCATCCTCGTGTGTAAGAGCGAAAGCTCCGGGCTTTGGTCCCCACGAGACCCCAGATTTGGCTTAGCTCTAAGAGAGAGCACTCGATATAGTTTTTTTGTTGAAATAAAATGTACTAAGACTTTTTAAACGTTCCCCCAACCGGCTCATTTATTTCCTTACGGATAATAATATTATTTTAAATGTTAACTCATTTATTTCCTTACGGATAATAATATTATTTTAAATGTTAACTTAACAAGTTATTTTGTAGCGAGGTGATTTAAGCTAGGCTATGAGCCCCTTAACTTTAATTCCCCGCCACAGTATCATATTAAACCAACCGATCCGATACTATCGGGAAACGCCAAGTATCGGTGCCGATACCGATATGTTATCGGTACCAGTTCATCCCTAGTATACACGATCGGAAAATTACCAGAAACTCTTTACAATTTTCGAACGTTTCGCATTGATTACTCGCAAGGATTAAAGAAGAACCCAAAATGACAATGAACAAATTTACATTTCTTGGAAATAACCGGTATCTTAAATACAGGTACAAATTTCATTTTCAAATCGTAATGTTGTCGTCGATTTGAAATAATGACTTTTTTTAATATAGGTAAACAGAAGAAACTCCAATAAAGGTGACGACAATTACGGTGAGTTTATGTCAACATTCATTTGGTGGCGAATCACGGAGAATAGAATGGAATTTCTTAACGTAAATTATACTTTCAATATTTCTTGTCAGGAATCTAGGGAATTTAAACGCGTAAGGACAACTTACAAAGTCGTAAAGGAATACCTAAAACAATCCTTGAATATGAAGTATTTTTCATACTATTTAAATTTGATTAAACTATATAAACTGTTGTAATCATCGCTCATATGTGTGCTAATATTCGAGAATTTCAATTTCATTTGCTTTGTTCGACTCGATTAAACTGAAACTACTAACCATAAACCAACAAGCACAACCAACAGCCCAACACTGAAATAATTGTCAAATAATGATTTAAGTCATAATTTAGTTTCCCTAAAATGTGTCTCTATTTACACATTCAAATGTTTACTATCTTAACAACAGCTAACTTAGTACTTTAATATCTCATATTTTATTAATTTTGTCGATGATTTTAGAGTATGTTACGAAGACCAACAAGTTGGCTTTTTCGATCTTAGCAAAATATACATTGAACCTGATGCATTCAACGTAAGTCAAACTGGAAAAGAAATCAGAATTTAATTACACAAACTGAACAAAGTTTGAATGATCCTGTTTTAGAAATCCAATTTGATCATGTTTTCCGCGCCACTCTCATGTTTCGATGGTCGACAGGAACATTTCACTCCGTCTCCGGTGTTCGAAACGGCCAGGATGATTATCGCGTCCGCCGCCCCGAAGAGTCTTGTCTACTTCCTTGTCCTTCTTAAATACGGGCACGAATGTAAACGTTTCTTGGTAACAATCCAATTCATTGAATAAAATTCTTAGTTTCAATTAGGTGCTCAATTTAATTGTGTTCACTTTGGTCCTTCTGTCACTTGTGACTTATTCTTGTCGTTCACTCCATTGTAACCAACAAATACAAATCGGTGCCCACCAAGAAATTTGCCAAGAAACTTTCCCAAGAAACCCTGGAAAATGTCTTGGACAACGCGTCGCTCTTGTGCGCCGAAAGTAAGCAATTAAGTGCTCGCTTACATTTGAAAATAATATTTCCTATTGCGTCAGATCGTTGCGCGAGCCAGTTTCCACAATCCAACTAGCGGAGATTGCATTCCCATAACGAAAGATGCATAGCGCTTTAATGAAACATAATTACGTTCCATAGCTATTCCCTCCATTTTGCCCCACGTTACTTGTCGTCTGCTGGCTGCGTCGTGGCTGATCGGAGTGACTTTCATTCTGTTCTTCTTGGGTTGTTATTTGCGAACAGAGTTCACAACGGAAAGTTACAATCTCATCGACACCCTCTCGGACTTCATCAAATCGGGAATTCCACCGATGATGCCAAAAGAAACCGGAACTTTGGAGTATCTGAAAATATTGGTAAATAAGCGTTTCCGTGTTAAATTACTCAATTCGTCTGACGTCATTGTTGCGTCGCAGGACCCGGTTGTTAAGGAATGGCTAGACGCACTCGAAATGGACCAAATTTTCACCAATCCTGTGGAATATCTCGACCGTGATGGATACATGCCTATACTTTCTAGGGAAAAAGCTCTGATCACGAGAGACACTTTTATGATTTGGTTCTTGGGACAATTCTTGACATCTGATTACGAGAATAAAGAATTCCTCCTGTGTAATGGAGGACTTTACTTTTCGGAACAAGAACTTGCCTTCGACTACTTACACCTCATGTTCAACACGTCTTGAATGAAAAGCAGCCCCATTCTGCACGAGTTTGCCCAGCTGATGTCGGTATGAATTTTATCATAAAATGGTTAATGATCTTGAGTATGGAACCATTATTTGAAACGCAAGCTTTCGACTATCTGGATCTTGAAATGCGTCACTTAATTGAACAGGTCACTTGGAAGCAGGGCCGTCGAGAGAGGGGCGCAATTCGGACCATTTTCCCGGGGTCCGTACCTCTCGGGGGCCCAGCCGGACCTAGACCTTTGTTACTTCTAGTATATGATGGCAGTGAGCACAAATATTTTTGTGCTCAATGATAATGGTTGTGAAAATATAAATATAAATCTTAAGAAAATGAAATCATCAACTAGAACTTAAACAGTAATAGGCAAAAAGAGAACGAAGAGTGGTAGTTTTATGGTTATGGGTTTAGGCAAAGTAGTCTAATTATCTAATAAACTTAACAACACAACATGTAGTTCAGAAAGCGTCTCGCTATACTCGCTGGCATTCTCTGTAAGATATTCAATGGGCTTGCCAGGGCCGTCGAGAGAGGGGGTAATTTATGTTTATGTTTATGGGTTTAGGCAATGTAGGCTAATAATTTAATAATAAACATGTAAATTGATATTTTGCGAGTTAAAATTAAAGAAGCGTAAAGTGCATCATAATTTTAAGTTAGATGAACTTCTAAACTAGTTATCCGTACTAAAACAATAACATGAAAAATATGACACGCTTCCCTTCGAAAATTCTACATGGTATAATGTTCTGAGCGATGTACTGGGTGTAGCAGTTCCAAAACCAAGCTTTGTTTATTTTTGCACATTAATATTTTTGTTAGGATCTCACTTCTTTTTTATTATTATTTAAGAAAAACCTCTTAATTTCGTCTCAACTCGGAGAGGTTTAATTCGGTTTCCCAACTTGTTACAGGTAGTTTTTAAAGTGAGAACAAAAAACCATTTTAAGAAATTTCAAAATTTTTTCTTACCGAGAAGTGATTTACTATAAGAAGGCATACGTCGCAATGTTTTCGCTTCTACTCTCACGCCGGTGTCTTTGGACAAGTATGCCCCACCCCTTTCATGGCCGTCATTGCTCTGCGCTTTCCCATTGGATCCCGTGGGCCAGGATATGTCATACAGACACGAATGTCATATCCCCCCAGTCGTGAGGGGGCATTGTCGACTATCACGCGAGCACCGGACGTTTTTTTTTTGCCTTCTTGTAGTAAATCACTTCTTGCCCTTACTTTAAAATTAAATTACAAATTCTAGTTCTCTACCACTTGTAGAAGTACGTTATTATTTTTATCATCGGCCGGTAAGTGAAATAAAAAGATTTGACTCAAGGTATTTCGTAAACTATATTAGGTAGAAACTTGAAATTCGGCGATAGAGGTAGGCCTATTAAGAACTTTTAGTTATTGGAAAAGAGTGTTTGTAGTGCTTTCGGCGAGTGCACGGAATGCTTGATTTCGCTGACCCACTGCTGTGCACCCAGATAGTTTCCCTCCCAATGAGTTGATACATTTTTCTAGGGGCCCGACCCATATCCTTTCCCGGGGCCCGCAAAGTCTCTCGACGGCCCTGCTTGGAAGACACCCTTGAAAACAGCCGCTGATATGGACCTGAGTAGCGTCAGGGCACCCTTCTACTTACTTCTCACGCTGTTGTCAGGAACAGAGTCGTGGTCATCACCGAAATGATCTTCAACCAATTGGCTTAGACTTTAAACATTAAATACGTCACGAGACGACACCAGTCTGTACATCTATCTCCATCATCATTGTTAAGGTTAAGATGTACGCTGCGATTGGCTAGGGTAACTAGGCTATGGGTTACGAGAAACGTCTAGCCTCCCAATGGCATGGCTTTCACCAATGGTTCACGCAATTGTGTGATTGTGAATCAATCGCCTTATTTACCCTAAATTTCCAAAAATTGTTAAAGAGGCATACGCTTGAATTCAAACGTCAACAATATCTAAGTTTAAAATGTTTTAGGAATAAAGATTCTTAAAACGATTTAACTAGAATTAAGGTAAATTAATGGAGATTAAAATAGTTAATATCAATTAAATTTATTTAATTATCTAAGAAAAAAACCTCTTATTGGCTTCTCGACTCGGAGAAGTTTATTTTGGTTTCCCAACTTGTTTCAATTACACTAGTCAATATTAAGACCAGAGAAATCGTTAAATTCTTTCAGAAATATTTTTCCTGTATTTAGCTCAGAGTGAAATAGAGATAAAACATTGTGGAAACCGTTTTATGGATTTTAGGATATTTCCCGTAATCCTCGGAGTCTCAGGAAAGTGCCCAATTTCAACCTTCTACCTCACACGGAAGTAAGATAAAAACCCTTAGATTTAAAAACAAATTATATAAATAAACAAACATATACTGCTTGTTTGACTTTGATATAAGTACTACTAATGTAGAGTGGATTCTTATCTTACTTCTGATTATGCGTAGCTACACAATATTTTTCTGGAGATGTAATGTCTTACAAACATACTTTTTTTCGTTAAAATATACAGTACTAGCTGTTACCCGCGGCGTCGCTCGCGTGTAATAAGAACTTCCATCAAAATTTTATAAAGAAAGGGTAGATTTTATTGATGACTAATATTTTTGTAGCACCCTAGGAGCGAAGGCACTCGGCGTTACCCTTCAGCCCGTCGGGGCATTTTTTATTACTTTTCACGCGGACATTATTCCATAAAGAAGGGTTTTTAAGTTTTTGGCCGCCATTTAAAAAGATGGCAACAAATCGAGCCCGAAGGACCATTCAGCCCGTCTATAGGTTAATGGAAACCAGTGTACTAAATATTTGTGAAATCGGTTGAAACGCGCGGACTTTGTTGCGAAGAGAAGATTCTTTTACATTTCTGGGCGCCATTTTTTAAGATGGCGGCGGATTGGAAAAATCTTTCTTAGTACGCGTTTACTACGTATGAGTAACGTTCCTGCAAATTTTCAGTCTTCTAGGGCAAGCGGTTTGGGCTGGGCGTTGATTATCAGTCAGTCAGTCAGTCAGTCAGGACTTTGATTTATATAGATATAGATTTATTTACGTAATACTAGTATTAAAGAGGCTTTGAGATCGAAAGAAATACATTCTCCCATACCCGATGTAGTTAAATTTGAATTAGCATTAAAAACATAATAGTTAGTTTCGAAACACGATTTAAAGAAAGTTTACGGTGACTCAACATTATTGAAGTAGACTTTTATGGAGTCGTTTGCTACATTGCACGTTAAACAAAACCAAAGACGCAAAATAACTTATGAACAGCAGACCAAACACGCTTTGTAAATCAGCGAGTCGTATATACTTTACTACGTTGACCGATTCCTTGTCCTTCAATTCTTGCATCGTTAGGTTAAAGAGTAATTTTTCCTGCCACCTTTTTAGACAGCCACTTTCAGATAAAGCTATAATGCTATAATGGGCAAAATGTTTTATATTTTTAAATGCGAATCGAATTAAATGTAAACTACGTGATTCCTTCAATTTTTCCATAGACAAGGTGCACACAAAAACAGTTAGAAATACCGTGACTTTACGTATTTGTAACTTAACGTCTTTGCCTTATTTGTCTGTGGACCCCAAAGAATAGTGTCGTATTGTTTTGAAGAGCTGAACTTACACCCGGTTAAACGATCCTTGACATGTGATATTTTTTTGAAATCCAATGGCTGTGTTTACACCCATAAGTGGCTCACGTACTGCTCGAACCTTAGAAGGAGGATACCCAGCCTTAAGTAGTCTGAGTTGCATTCGAAGCCAAGAATTTGCCGTGGTAATACGCTTGGCGTAAATGTCAGCATAATCCGATGGTCTTTGTGGTCTAACCACGGTGACGCTACGAAATATTTCTCCGTATGGTGTGCTTGGCTGATTTTAAAATACTAATAATATAATAAACTAAAACGGCATAAGAGATATAACAATTTAGAGTTGAGATAGTACACGTACCATATTCTTGATAACATTTATTAAAGAACTGTGTTCTGGAATGAGAAACTTCATGGTCCCCAGTCTGAAAACTGATGCTAAATCGTCTAACGTATTTATACTATCATCGCTCGAAATGCTGGTAGAAGCTTTCAATTCATTGCCATAGTAAATATTTAAGATTGTGCAAGCTATCAGCCATGAAATTCCAATTAATGACGCTGGTAGTTTAACGTCATTCAAATTAACACCTGGAATGAAATAATATTCTCATTCACATTCTTTTTTCAAACTAACAATACATGTAATACCTTGTTTCATAGCGATACCAAAAGTGATACTAAAACTGCGTAGAATACTCATTGATACAGAACGGGAGAACAAATACATAAGAATGAATACCAAAATTATAAAAGCTAATTCCGCTAGCCAAACCTGAAATATTAATTTTAGTCATTTATTTCGATAAATATCTTACTAATTTTTTGACTTGCGTTGTATTTAAAAGGACTCAAGAAAAAAATCTTTGATCTATATGTTGCCTTTTCAACACCTACAAAAACGTTTGCCGTATCCTTGATGTAAGGTACACTAAAGTCAATCACTGTCCTTCTTTCCGTGGTTTCTGTTAGTGCTGCGAGAGCAAAATCGGCTTTCTACAAGTAAACTGAAACTCAGTTCCTTCTTATTCAGTACAAAAAAATATATGCCAATACTTTGGAATATAAATATCCAACAACACCAGTCCAAGATGTATTTGATTGCATTTTACCACGCTGTCCAAACTCAGTCTCATGAAGATCGTAACTTTAAAAGATCAACTTGATGAGTAAAGCGCCCGCGACGTCTCAAGATTTTTAGATATATCTTACGTAAAATAAATTGCTTTGGCGAGACTGTTCAAAACATTTCCTTCCAACCCACCAAAAATTGGTTGAGCGCCAGGAAATCGTGTAACTTCCAGGTAAGGACTCTGAAATAAAATAATTCAAATTTCAACGCTTTTATTTAGTTAAATATTCACCCTACCTGCATGAAAGTAAGTTTAAGTCTTTGTCCTGAGCAATTTAATTCCTTCATTGCCAACTTCATTGAAGAATTCAAATCTACTTAAGCTTTGATTTTTACGAAAATCTCTTAGTTACAATAATCTATAGTCGAGTGGCTCTATCGTTCCTCGTATGTGCGTTTCAAAGTCGTAATAAAGTAAATCGTGATAAGTAGACCGAAAAAATTTACCGAAAACGTCTAGCATTCCAAACGTAAAGCCTTGCAACTTTGACTCTAATAATAGTCCAATCACAGGTGCTTTTAAAGCCGCGTTTACACGAGACACTTTGCAACCGTTTTGGATATTATTTGTCATGAAAGATCTCTAGCTTTAACAGCGAAATGTTTCATTTCGACTATTCCAAGACGGTTGAACACGGTTTCAAAGTGTCTCGTGTAAACGCGGCTTCAGTTTCGATTTCATGCAAGGCTTACCCTTTTGGGGAATTCCGACTTAGCGAAGTTCAAGTGCAGAATGCCAAGTGTGCTAGACGCTTTCGTCCAAGTGGTTTGGTTACTCTATATTGATTAAAGCCGGTTGGCCACTGAGGAATTTTAACGCTGCTAACGCTCGTGCGTCTATTGAATTATGTTGGCGCATGAGCTCAAAACGCATGGAAACTGTTCAGTGGGCTTAGAGCAATATGCCGGAAACAAAGAAAAAGCTCTTAATTATTAAAATTCGTGGTCGATAATTCCGGGAAAGAAATTTACCTTTACCAACTTTTGCTTAACTGGATCAATTTCTTGATTAAATATTTATGCCCGAAAAAATAATAATAGTTTCATTTCGCCAAAAAGTTTTTTCTTTACTATAGTTACACGCGATTACCAATCTCAACTTCGAACGTAATAATGATTTTTTTCTTCAAGCTTAGTTATCTCCAAAAACCATTGACTTGTAAATTACAAAAGTAATAGTACATACTTATTAGTTAGTATTATAATTTACAACTGCATTTGCAAATATTATTGTTTGAAGCATTTGCTGATATTACAGTTATACAACTGAATGCGAAAATCTTGTCATTAAGAAAGTGACAATTTTATTAATTAAAATATCCGCTGTTTTGAAAAATGGTTAAAACTACCGGTAAAAATTATAAATTGATGAAAAATTCCTCGATAAGTATAATTATTGTTAATCTATTAGATTATAAAGAAGTTACCATTGCGGTAGTGGGTGATAATAGATCAACACCACCATTGACGAAACAACTTCTTTAGTCTGTTTGCTCTGATCATTGATTAGCTTTGACTATAGGCCTATTTTAAAAATTTCGCTTGGTGTTTTTATGTAATAACCCGGCTAGATTTTGCGATACTGATGTGAGTGTGTTTGTGAACCCCGGATACACTAAAACCAAGCGTAGATAGAAATGTATTATGAGAAAATCCCCTACCACCTTCGAGCTCGTATTGTGAAAGAAAATACATAAACTCTACCATGTGAGTTTACAGGGTCTACCCTGACTGCGCATATACGAAAAACAAGTTCGTACGGACAAGATCGGTACGCGACAATTTGGTCTTGCCGTTTTGGTCTTGGGACAAATTGGTCTCAGGACAATTTGGTCTCGAGACAATTGGGTCTTGAGGCAGATGGGTCTCGGGACACTTTGGTCTCGAGACAAATTGGTCCCGGTACAATTTGGTCTCGGGACAAATTGGTCTCTGGACACGAAAGTCTCGTTTAAAAAAAAATATCACCCCTAACCTAACCAAACCTAACCCAACCTAAACTAACCCAACCAAACCTAATCAACCTAACCTAACCCAACCCAACATGGTTTGGAGGTAAGAATATTATTTATATGAGTATTAAAAGCTCGCCTCTTAGGCGTCCGACGTTTATGAATTCCACCTTAAATCCCCTTAGCCAAGACTTTACACCAGACTGTTAAATTTGATCTTTTTTGGCACGCATTTGGACAGCTAGTGTTTTAAGGTGTTTTGAAATTAAATTTTAAATATTTATACGTGGCTTTTCCTGAAAAATTCCACTTTTACTGTAAGACGGGTTTGTAATCTTTCATAAATAAATATCTTTCTACGGAATTTATTTAGAAAGTCAAATCTTTTTACTGACACTTTGACCTTTTTCAAAACATGATGAAGTTATTTGACCTTATTTATTTCCTTCTTGGTGAGAGGGATGATACCCCAATAGCGGTTTCGCTCTGTTTGTTGGTTTCTCTTTTTGTAATTTGTCTGTTGTAATTTAACTAATTTTTCTGTTGCGGATTTACACAAGAAGTTAAATTAAATAACGTCTACAATGTTTCGCAAAAGTTTTAAAATCAAATTCGGAAGAAAATATTCAAATTAGAAGAAGTCGCAAAGGGTAACAACTTATGGAAAACTTGTAAATATTTCTTGGCATTTTACCTTATAGAACAAGTAACATTCACCATCTGCAAATTTTAATTTTCTTTATTTTTCAGGCCAAATACGATCCAATGTATAAGAAATTGTTAGAGAAACTTAAGGAGGATCCTTCAAATTTAATGGATAGTGAAGTTCATTTCATTGACGAAGATTTGTATTTTGGCGCAACTCTCTGGGAAACCGCATACATCACTAGCGTTTTTTTGTACGAAATAAGCCGTTTTTGTTGTAAAATTTCTAGGGTTGTAAGTCGGAAAATTTTCCGCGGAAAATTTTCCGCTCGGAAAATTTTCCGGAAAATGACCGAGCTATATTTTTCCGGAAAATTTTCCGTATTTTTCCGCTACCGGTTTTTCAATTAAAAAGTTAAAACTTTAAAATTTTTCAATTGCCTTTCTTTTCAAAACATTCATTATTTGGTTTTAGGTGAATTCGGAGGGGTAAAAAATTGTCCAAGGGAACAGAGTCTAGTGACCCCTATTCTCTATAGGAAAAGCTCACTCATATGCTATCGCTTGCATGCATAGGGTTACTTTTTGCTCTTATGACGGTATAAGGCGTTAGAGAGTCGAGACCTAACCGTTAAAAGACCTAAGTGAAACTAAAATTATCAGGCGTAAAGGATAGTGATGGTCTGCGTCATTGTAAGGGAAACGAGGTGTTATGTTGTTAATGAAGTTTGTTAACCCTGTTTAAAGTCACAAATTATGGGAAAATCAACCACTAATATTTGGTGACACTTTAATAAATCTACTAAAGATGGCAAAATAACTGGAGAATGTTTAAAATCTTTAAAAGTTGGATAAATTGACTCAAAGCTCACATAATTGCTAGTTTTATATTTTTCCGATTAGCGGAAAATTTTCCTCTTCGCGGAAAATTTTCCGGAAAAGTTTCCGGAAAATTTTCCGCGTTTTATTTTTCCGGAAAATTTACAACCCTAAAAATTTCTAATTATAAAGAATGTTTGAACTTCGCAATTAAAATCAAATTTCTCATATCGAATAATCTTAATTACAAATTGCAACACATACAATAATTTCTAATTTCTGGCCCTTTTTTGGCTTTGAAAAAAAATCCTTGTTTCGCCAAGGATTGTGTATAAATGCAATTTTTAAGGACTGCCAAGCAGTATAATAGTCCGTATATGTAATAATCATGGTAATAGCAAAGGTACTTACTTCATATATAAGCATTTGTTTATGTATAATGTCTTCATACTTCTGTAAATATTCTGAGATAATGTAAATCCAATTCCGAGCACTAATTACAATCAATACAAATCAAACCCTGTTTGAGCATTAGTTTTATTTAATTTCTCCTAGCGTATCTGGAAGCTTAGAATATTTAGTTTCGGGTAGAAACTTTATTGTTCCCGCACTAATAATAGACAAAAGTCCGAAAACACCGAACATGACGGAAACGCTGGTAGCTGCGACCTACAATTTAAGTTGAAACCAGTTTGAAAATCATCTAACACCAGAATTAACGAAACAACAATAAATATGACTCTATCCATTGTCGTAATGCTAAATTACTTTAGGAAGTTTTGTCACTAGTGGAATTTTTCATGGTAATCGGAACCTTAGCAGCTAACCTGCTATAAAACCTCATTACTTCCAAAAATAATTAGACGAATAAAAAATTGGTTGGTGCAAATAATGTTTTACGTGCACATCATGTTTATCATCGCTTAGTCACTTTTGATAATAGGTGTCGCACCATCATGTTCGAGGCAAATATTGAATAGCCCAAATTACGTACCAACTGGTTTATGAAAGGCGATATTACTCCGCCTAAGCTTGAGAATCCTCCGGCAATACCAACGCCCGTCGACCTGAGTGACGTCGGGAACAGTTCAGTCGAGTACGGATACAGGAAATTGAAACTAGAGTTGACCCAAAATTTTCCAAGGACAACCATTATAATTTTGCCAACGCCATTCTCTGCGTATAGATTGAAATGATTAGTAATGGACTTTACTTATTCACTCTTATATTTTATAAGCCTACCACGGGGTATGGTAATAGTGGCGAAATAGACAACGGCCGTGATTGAAAGTGCACTCATTAGCAATGTCTTGTGTCCGAAGTATCGTTCTGCGGTCAAACAAAATGCGGTGCTTGGTAACTCAATGACAGCCAAATAAAACACATTCCAGAATTCATTTCCACCCAAAACATTGGCGGTTAAAGCCACGCCCATGTAGATTAAATTACAAATGAACCTGAAATTTAACCAAATTCTATTCACTTTTTAGTTGATGATGCGCTTGGATTGAATAACATTTGTTTGACAGCGTTTTATCGTTAGTACTGGCTACCGATAATTCAATCAGAGCAACGAGTGATTGTAACCAAGAAGAAATTTGCTTATAAGAAGACTTAATTTTGCCAGACTTTTACTCTAACCAGGGCTGAGTAGGCCCACCTTTTTTTATGTCCGTCAGTGCTCTGCACTTTCCTATTGGATTCCGGGAGGATAAGTCATAAAGACGCGAACGACGTATTCCGACTAGAAAAAAAACTCGAAGAAAGTAAAGAGAAAATAGAGGCTGCCCGCGGTGCTGAAAGTGTACGCGAATTGTTTTTAATTGCCAATAACAAGTTAGTTAATGATTTTGAACCTCACTTGCTGGATTTGGAATATGTATCCCTACGTGAAAACCTTTCTATAATAATTTCTAAATCGAATCAAGTGTACTATAGTTTTGATTTCGTTAGTTCCAAAAACCAATCCAATGCTTAACGAAAAGGTAATAGAGATAGATGGTGGAAAACATAGAGTATGATAAAATATTAAGGATCTCCTCCCATGAAGGGGGGATTGTCGACTATCACGCGAGCACCAGAGGCGCATTTAAATCTTCCTATAGGTATATTTCTTCTTGATGTAACGTAGTGACAAGCTTACCAACATAAACACAAAATTATAGAGCGTTTCCTCATTTCTCTGGTGCGGAACAGATCTAAGAAATTCAAGTCGATATTACTCCTTCCATCGGATTGTATCTACAGAAAGATAAGGGCCAGTGTTTATGAGCAGTTGTTCATTTACATAAAATGCTCGTATTAAACAAAAGTAGCCCATGAATTCTCAAGATGGTATGACACCTAACAATCGCTCAAAACAGCGCTTACAAACCATCGCTTATCAATCTCACAATAGCAACAGTGCATTTGTGACTTCATGTAATCAGCAACACTTTTCAATTTAAGTAAATAATGCAGCTAAGATTTTTAATGCTGAAATTGGTCTACCTTAATTTGTCTACTGATTTTCTCCAGACTAATTTCCAACTCTTTATCATTCGATTCAAAGCCGTTCATTTTCTGAATCCGTTTTATTAACTTGAAACAATCTTTATCTCGACCATGGACCAAAAGCCAGCGAGGAGATTCCGGGATGATCCTTAAAAAAATTAAGTTATCCAAAGGCCATGATAAGCTGAGGATGCCATTATTCACCAATTTTCTTACCAATAAAATAAGAGAAGGCTGGCGTAAGTGGCCACTAATAAAAGATGAAAATTGTGCTGGTCTCTGATTAGCCAATAAAGAATGGGTAGCGAAACGTAACCACTTGAATACCCAATTGTAACTCCCAAAATACTGATGAAACCACGGTATTTTTCTGCAGTGATCTCCGCCACTATTCAAAGTACGGGTATGATAAGAAACGTATTCGAGTAACCATAAGAACGTCAAATTATGGTTATAACAGGAATCGTACGAAATTTTTATATTGAAAATCCCTGACTTATTCAGCTTATTTCTTACCAAAATCTGCCAATATCTCTGAGCATTTTAAGGTCTTTACCAGAGACCACTTCATCGCACCTGGCCCATATTTATCATTGCTCGAAGCATGGTTTGATATACCAAACGAAATCCCTGACACCTATCCCTGACTTTTTAGGAAGAAACTTTTAATCTCTGACTTCCTATTTTCCAAATCCCTGACTTTTTAACCTATTTTCCAAATCCCTGACTTATCCAGGTTTCGTACGAACCCTGTATAACTAACCATCAGTTATGTAGGTAGGAATCTATTTTGGGAATTTACTAGCGCCCATTACTGGCTACTTCCATTACTAAAATTTTCAAAAAGGTCAAGACATAGAAACCTCTCGATACCGTTTGAAACAGATTACAAGGCATTACGAGAACCTTAGGTGCTAAATTTTGTCTAATGAATTAAGAGTACATCTTACAACGTGATTTTTTTTAAGGTGTCCAGAATAGGTTATTGTTATGATCCTTTAAATTTGCACTTTATAATGATTTTGCTAGTGGAAAGTTGATAGACTTACTTATGATCATAACAAGGTAACTGACTGACTGTCCACTAAATCCGTAGATAAATTTAGCGAGAATGAACCATTCAATATCTCGGACAAAGACGTACATCAGCAACGCAACAGCACCAGGAATAAGACATATTACGCAGACGGGACGGCGTCCATATCTGAAATATTACCATGGCTATATAATATGTAAATGAATGTATGGAGAAATGGCAGCTTTTTTGCTTTCAGAGTATGCGCAGGGAGCTTAGAAGAATACATTAGGTGCATTTTCATTCAACGCGGGCACCTACCAATAATCAGTGCTTTGAAATTAACTTCGAGTTGACCCTAATTTATCAAATAAAAAAATAGAGATCCTCATTAAGGTCCCCCGCACGACTTTGTATGATATCTAGAATAACTTTGATATACTAGAAACCTTGTTAAAACGTGTATAAAATTTTGACAATACGGTACGCTTTTATTGTTTAGTGTGAAAAAGGCTAGACCAACACTTTCCTTTGTGGAAAACCCCCATTACTGTCAAATAAATGACTTTACTATACTAAATTATAGACCTCTAATACTGGGTGTAAATAAACACGTTTTAAACATCAGGTTTTATTGTATAAAAATGAGAAGGTGCAAAAGGAATATTGGTGAATATGCCTGAATACCTCAAAAGGTTTTAAAGCACAGTCCTACGATTAGCTTTAGAATTTAGACCTTTTATTACAACCTCAAATCTAATTGATAAACACTTCAACGTAAAGGTTCGATGTGTCTACCATCGTGGTGGAAGCACTCTTCAAGTCGACTATCCATGTCTTGGAATACAATTGCAAGCAATAAACTCATGCCGTAGGTAGTATTACTAGACTAATAGTAGAGCGGTCAAACAAGAAGGTAAACTAAGCCATTCTTTAGGGCCATTAGAGCTACCAAGAGGAACTCTTGGAGGACCTTCTGCGAGCAAGTCTCTAGTGTCCCGGCTACTGCAAAGGTCATGAACATTCTCGCGCATGATAATACACATCGACTTGATACTATTTAAGTTGCAAAAGGGTGTGTGGAGTGGGTTTGCTGAGACTTTCAAGCATATGCTGGGGGTCCATTTTCCTGACTCTACTTTAATCAAACCAACAAGACCTGACTCTCTCTTCCCTGTTACGCACAGGTCGAAGAGGAAGGACTGGCTTGTAGCGAGGCAGGTTGTTACGATTCCTTGGCTTCGTTGGGCTGTCAATTGTTTTGAGCCCTACAAGTCTCTGGGACCCGATGGGGTCTTTCCTCTGCTTTTGCAGGCGAGCTTAGACTACATCATCTCTTCGTTATGCAAGATCTATAGACTTTGTATCGCTCTCGGTCACATACCTTGTGACTGGAAGCGCTCTAGGGTCATCATTATTCCTAAGCCTGGGAAATGTTGCTATCTCGAGGCGAAGGCATTTAGAAGCTGGTGGACAGGTACATTAGAGACTAGTTACTCTCGATATCTCCTCTCTCCTCTTCACAATTTGCCAATTAAAAAAGCAAATCCACTGAGACGGCCCTTCACGGCCTCACGAATTGCCTGGATAGGGCATTCGAGTTTCAGGAAATTTCACTGGCCGTCTTTCTCGATATTAAGGGGGACTTTGATATGGTCTCCAGCTCGGTTATTACTGGGGCTGTTAAGAGATTTGGCATCAGCGACACTCTTGGCCGTTGGATCAAGTCCATGCTTACCGACCGCGAGGTGACGGCGTTCCTCCTTGGGAACTCTCTGGGGGTGACCACCAGCATGGTTTGCCCTCAGCGTGGAGTTCTCTCACCCCTGTTGTGGAGCCTGGTGGTGTACGAGCTCTTGGGGTTGCTCGAAGGTGTAGGGGGCTGCCGGTGCTTCGGGTATGCGGACGATGTGGCGATAGTGATTACCGGGTAATTCCCGGCTACTATCGCCACGCTTATGAGTTCTGCTCTCTCTAACGTGGAGCAATGGTGCCGGGTGGTTAACCTCATTGTTAAGCCTGACAAAACTGCCCTTGTTCCTTTTACGAGGAAGAATACTAAAGACCTGTTCATTGATATCTCCTTTTTGGTCAGGTCCTGACAAAGTCCTCCGAGGTGAAATACCTGGGGGTGACTTTCGATTGCAGACTTACATGAAAGCGGCACCTTGATCGGTGCATCAAGAAGGCCAAAATGCTTTTCTGGAGTCGGCAAGACTTGGGGCCTTAACCCCAAGGCTGTACACTGGCTTTACCCTGGGATCATTAGACCCCTAATTTCCCACGAGGCACTTGCCTGGTGAACGAGGGTCCGGCTCAAAACGGTGTAGGCTGACCTGCGCAAGCATCAAAGGCTGGCCTGCATTGGTTTCACGGGGGCCATGATATCGACCCCGACTGCTTCCCTGGAGATACTCCTTGACATGCTTCCTCTTCATCTCTTCGTTGAGGAGGAGGCTAACACGGGGCCTACAAGCTCTACAATAATGGCTACTGGGTACCCAGACTTTGGGATCACAGCCATACTAAGCTTTTCCGGGAGTATGCCGCACTTGAACCGCATCGCTCACGATGTGCTCTGACAAAACCGTTACCAGTTTTGATTTTACAAAGCCATTCAGGATCCACTTTCCCAGTTGGGCCGAGTGGACTAATGCGCTATCTCTTGGTACAGGGCGTGAAACTATTTGGTTCACCGATGGCTCTAAGACTGATTCCGGCGCTGGTGCCGGCTACTACTGCCAAACTACAATGGTAGGTTTCTCAGAGAGTCTAGGCACCTATCCAAGTGTGTTCTAGGCGGAAATTGCCTTGATCTGTTATTTCGCGGACTACTGCATCAAGAAAGGGTATACCGGACGGACTGTGAGAATTTACTCTGACAGTCAGGCCGCCTTGAAAGCGCTGAACCAGTGTCAGATCACTTCTCAACTGTTGCGCAGCTGCCTTAATCTGCTTGTGCGACTGGCGTCTCGCAACAGGATCCAGTTGTACTGGGTGCCAGGGCATAACGGACATCATGGCAATGAGCAACCCGATAGGTTTGCTAAAAGGGGAACGAAGGCCAATTTCTTGGGACCGGCGCCGGTCGTCCCCATCCCCTACGGGTACGCTAGACGAAGCCTGCATGACAGGTTGACTGTCATTCAAAATCAGCTCTGGCATAATATGGAGGGCCAGAGACAGACGAAACAGTTTGTCAATGGCGCCTGTAGGTCTCGGTCTAGGGACCTTATTGCGCTCAGCAGATGGGGTATTAGGCTGGCCACCGGTCTTTTGACCAGACACTGTCGGCTAAATAGACACCTCCATCTGATGTGCCTTGCTGACGACCCTCTCTACCGGTCGTGCCGGGAGAACGAAGAAACTCCCTCTCACACACTATGCGAGTGCGATTACTTCGCCTCACTCAGATTAGATCACTTTGATTCACATACTACGGAGCGCTGGCGGGTCTCTTCCATAACGGTGGAATGAATTCTACGTTACGCCGCGGCCACGGGTCTCTTCAAGGCCTGAATATGAGGGTGCACAATATGCCTCTGGCATCGGTGCTAGGACGTGAGCCCCCTCTGCCCCAATAATATATATATATAAGCCATTCTTGATCCTTGCCATTTTACAAGGGCATCGTTCCCGGCCCTATCATAACCACCTCCATCAAGTGTTAAAGGACGTGGATTACCTAAGACGGCAAGACCTTTGTCTTACCACGCGTGAACTTATTGAAGCCGATCCATTATTTTTGAGAAAGGTACGGTATTCTCACGAGACTACATTTCACAGGGTAAACCGGCATAACGTATATTAGTGAACCCACAGGCTACTTCACCATTACCATCAAATTCGATAGAAGGTAAATATCTTAGTCGGAATTATTAGAAAAATTAGAGCCTTCTTCTTCGATGAGAACATCACTGGAGACTTTTCCTTGGACCACATGTGTCATGAGTTAAGTGTTTGCAAAATGTATTGCAAGACATGGACAGTCATCTTGAAGAGTGCCTCCACCACGATGGTAGACACATCGAACACTTACTTTGAGGTGCTTGCCAAACATTTTAGAGGTTGTAATTTAAGGCCTAAGTTCAAACTACTTTAAAATATATTGTAGCATTCAGACATATTCCCCAATATTCCTTTTTTAAATTCTCCTCTATATACAATAAAACCTGAAGTCCAAAATATATATATTTACTATCTGTATTAGAGATCTATAATTTAGTATAGTGTCGTCATTTGTTTGCAGTATTTTGGTTGTCCACAAAGGATGTTGTTGGTTTGATATTTTCCACACTGAACAGAATAAGATCGTTACTAGGTGTAAATTGATATACCTATCCGATAAATAGGAAACGGTGAAAGCAGCTATCAAGTCGCCCACTTGTTGAGCTGAGCTTGCCACACTGATGTACCAGTCTCGACCACAAACTAAATTGAACTGAAAAAAGTCCAAGTTGCCAAGACGTCTTAGATAAATCTTATTATGAATTTTTCACCTTTTCGGTTAATGTGGATCCCTCGGGGTATGCATCCGTGGTGTAATTCCAAGACGTGCATAACCTACGCATGACCACCTGAGACGAGGTATTCGTAGTCAATTGGCACTGGTCATCGGACAACTCGAAACCCGGTTCTAAACAGCGGTATTTCAAATCCGGTGCCATGAAAGTGATGTCCATGGTGCACATCGCGGCCAAAAATGACAGGTAACATTTCCAGAAAGTCAACAATTTCTGGTACAATCCGAATGGTCCAATTAAATCGCAAACATCCACCACCTTCGTGTCTAAAAGATAAATAATTTTGCTTTTTAGTTGACACGGTGATTAATTTTGAAATAGGGAGTTAAATAATTACTATTAGATCGTACCTGGTCCATAACTAATAAGTGAAACTAAACTAAAAGAGCTTTTAAAAAGGTACCGTCATTGTAAATTTGTTTCATTACCTTCGCAACTGCGTTTTCTTTCTTCATTCGGGATTTTTGACATTTCGATGGTGGAAAAACCATCATTAGATGAATCTAAAATAAAAATTAAGTAAACAAAAAAACTGAATAGACATAAAGTTAATCTTAAATGTATTAAGACAGAGTAAAAATATTTTCTCAATGTAGTAATTTATTTCGATACTTATAAGGCTTGTAGAACTAAATTTCAACTGTTGCAACGTTAAATATATACGTGAATTGAAAATTAAGCATACTAAGTTAGATTTTTATTTGAACACTCTAAAATTTCTAAATCATTAAATAAAATAGGATATAGGGCGGAATAATGACGTAGTAACAGTATATGGAAAAGCTCTGTAGCTCGCACCTGGCTTTTACTTCATACAGTTTTTCCTCTGAATGTTATTTTACCCAAATTTTTTCAAATAGATATTTATCAAAACACTGGACGTTCATTCTGAATATATCATGGTTTTTAGCCACATCGTATGATGAACATCTACGATGTGGGTCTTAGTTTGACCTGGCCTGTTGTTGGCGGTGGTGATGATGGTGGTGGTGGCATCGTGAAAGAGAGCTGCCTTAGACAGAATATCATTTTTCGATCGTCATTGAAGGGAGAGTGAATGGGGGAGAATTGTGTTGAGGTGATATTTTTCGTTCGTGTATTTTAAAAGGAAGTATTACAGTAACTTTAAGAATTGGATTTATCTGTACTAGTAAAGTTAAGCATTAGGAATTGTGTTTTACGTTTGCTCGATATATTTAAAGCGAGAGAGAGAGTGGATAATGGTATTGCCTTAATTTAAATGGACGGTTTGAAGGGAGGGTGAAGTGGAAAATCAAGTGACTTTTTACCCATTCATCTACTAATTATAAGACCATTCTGTATAGTGAGACATCCAGGGAATATCTCCGAATGATTTTGAAATTCAAGTTAGGTTCAGATTTTATGGATAATTTCAATTTTTGTTAACAAACTTCTAGTGGCACGCTCCATGGGGAATGAAATTTAGCGCGAGATTTGATAGAAGTTGCTCGCGATGTGATCATCGTGGCGCGAGATGTAGATAGAGTGTGCAACGGAAATTTTGTTAACAGGAAGGCAGGGCGTTACGCGAGTGGTCGGAGGTCCTTATTTCAAATTATCCATAAAATCTGAACCTGATTTGAATTTTAAAATCATTCGGAGATATTTCATGGCTGTTTCACTATGCAGAGTGGTCTTATAATTAGAAGAAGAATCGATAAAAAATCACTTGATTTTCCTCTTCACCCTCCCTTTTATATTCCTGTCACCCGTCGACAATAAGGATTTCTCGCCTTCAATCCCGCTCCCCTTTTTCAAAATTCAAAGAAATCGAGGGGAATTTTTAAGAAGCAAAAGCAAGTAAATACCGATGTTATATTTAGAATGGTGTTAAGGTGGTATTTATTAATAGAAAATACCTATATTTCTCCACAAATCGAGAAGAATTTTCAAAGAAAGTAATAGCTTGGGGCCCCAGATATATTACAATTATAACGTTAGTAAAAATATTGAAGCAAGGATTTAGGGTTATAATTTTTTGCTTGGGCATCGAGGGGCTTTTCACTCTGATCTTCAGTACTTCTTTTAATTTGTATTTCCTTTTACCACTGTTAAAGGATGAGCATCGGTGGGGGTACTCACTCACGTTTTCCGTTCGTATCACACTATTATAATTATAACAGAAGTAAAAAAAAGTAATAATTTTAAAACAGTTAAAGGTAGCGCATCGAGGGGCTATTCACTCAAATTTTCTGTACGCCTGTTAAGTACGGTATGATGTGGCTATTATTACGAGCCCTTGGGTCGTCTTGTTTCTTTTTTTATTCAAAAACGTATATATTTCAAAATTTTATAGATTTACATTCGTCTATCTCATTAACTTTGAATACCGCCTATGTTAGTAAAATATATAATAAATAACAAAAATGTAAAATGTCAGTGGTTAACCGACATTGATTTAGTAAATTTCACTACAGGAACTATTAGGTTTTTAATGTTAAAATTCCCCTTGCTATAGTTGTATAAAGAGTGAATTTTTACGTACCTTCTTGATTAATTTTCATTCCAAACAATATTGAAAAATGATTAATTTAATTTGAATCTCTTCGACTTCGTTACCTGGCGCGACATAGGAAATTTTCCATCTACTATGGCTTTATGGGACAGCTGTTTATCAACTGCAACGCTTAACGTACGAGTACAGAAAATCTACTCCACATTTACATCGATAGAACACCCATCGTGTTTCTATTGAAGCCTCGACAAATGATAGGTGAATAGACCATTTTATTAATTTCAGAAGAGAAGCAAACACCATAGGAGCGGAACCGCCATCTTTTTATTTTCGTTGCGCAATATTTCTGAACTCTTGGCAAAGTAGTGGGGAAGTAAATGTTGGAAAACAACATTTCAGAAAAGACTTTGTCGAATTGTTTACCATGATTTATTACCCTTATTAATATTACGCCTTTCCAAAACGTTGATGATTATTTTTAATCACTTTCAAAATAGTTCGCCACCTTTTACGAAATGTCGCTTTTTCCAAATATTGCTCTTGACTTTTAATTACTTCATACTATTTTTCTCATTTTCCAATTTTTTGATGCACAGGGTGCTTTTGAAAAGTCTGGCCAAATTTAGGTAGCATGTTCTTGGAGTCACTCCGAGTGAAAAATTCCAAAGAACCATGTACCAAAATTACGCGATTTCAGATTTATGACCTTTCAAAAGTAGCCCCAAAATCATCAAAATTGTGAAATTTGTATTATGGCTTGCTCATCTTGTTTTCGATAAAACACTCAATTGCATAAGCCAACCGAAATAAATGAGAGACTAAAAGTTTGGAAACAGAAGGGGCGATTGTGTGTAGAAGTGTGCTGTCGCTAAGAAACATGTTTTCATTTCATTAACACAGGTTGTTTTAATGGTCATTAACACAGGTACTTTTAATTGTTATTAAGACATGGACCTTTAATGTTTATTACCACAGGTACACTTAATTCTTATTAACACAGGTACATTTAATTCTTATTAACACAGGTACATTTAATTCTTATTAACACAGGTACATTTAATTCTTATTAACACAGGTACATTTAATTCGTATCAAGTCCCACAGGTACATTTAATTCTTATTAACACAGGTACATTTAATTCTTATTAACACAGGTACATTTAATTCTTATTAACACAGGTACATTTAATTCTTATTAACACAGGTACATTTAATTCTTATTAACACAGGTACATTTAATTCTTATTAACACAGGTACATTTAATTCTTATTAACACAGGTACATTTAATTCTTATTAACACAGGTACATTTAATTCTTATTAACACAGGTACATTTAATTCTTATTAACACAGGTACATTTAATTCTTATTAACACAGGTACATTTAATTCTTATTAACACAGGTACATTTAATTCTTATTAACACAGGTACATTTAATTCTTATTAACACAGGTACATTTAATTCTTATTAACACAGGTACATTTAATTCTTATTAACACAGGTACATTTAATTCTTATTAACACAGGTACATTTAATTCTTATTAACACAGGTACATTTAATTCTTATTAACACAGGTACATTTAATTCTTATTAACACAGGTACATTTAATTCTTATTAACACAGGTACATTTAATTCTTATTAACACAGGTACATTTAATTCTTATTAACACAGGTACATTTAATTCTTATTAACACAGGTACATTTAATTCTTATTAACACAGGTACATTTAATTCTTATTAACACAGGTACATTTAATTCTTATTAACACAGGTACATTTAATTCTTATTAACACAGGTACATTTAATTCTTATTAACACAGGTACATTTAATTCTTATTAACACAGGTACATTTAATTCTTATTAACACAGGTACATTTAATTCTTATTAACACAGGTACATTTAATTCTTATTAACACAGGTACATTTAATTCTTATTAACACAGGTACATTTAATTCTTATTAACACAGGTACATTTAATTCTTATTAACACAGGTACATTTAATTCTTATTAACACAGGTACATTTAATTCTTATTAACACAGGTACATTTAATTCTTATTAACACAGGTACATTTAATTCTTATTAACACAGGTACATTTAATTCTTATTAACACAGGTACATTTAATTCTTATTAACACAGGTACATTTAATTCTTATTAACACAGGTACATTTAATTCTTATTAACACAGGTACATTTAATTCTTATTAACACAGGTACATTTAATTCTTATTAACACAGGTACATTTAATTCTTATTAACACAGGTACATTTAATTCTTATTAACACAGGTACATTTAATTCTTATTAACACAGGTACATTTAATTCTTATTAACACAGGTACATTTAATTCTTATTAACACAGGTACATTTAATTCTTATTAACACAGGTACATTTAATTCTTATTAACACAGGTACATTTAATTCTTATTAACACAGGTACATTTAATTCTTATTAACACAGGTACATTTAATTCTTATTAACACAGGTACATTTAATTCTTATTAACACAGGTACATTTAATTCTTATTAACACAGGTACATTTAATTCTTATTAACACAGGTACATTTAATTCTTATTAACACAGGTACATTTAATTCTTATTAACACAGGTACATTTAATTCTTATTAACACAGGTACATTTAATTCTTATTAACACAGGTACATTTAATTCTTATTAACACAGGTACATTTAATTCTTATTAACACAGGTACATTTAATTCTTATTAACACAGGTACATTTAATTCTTATTAACACAGGTACATTTAATTCTTATTAACACAGGTACATTTAATTCTTATTAACACAGGTACATTTAATTCTTATTAACACAGGTACATTTAATTCTTATTAACACAGGTACATTTAATTCTTATTAACACAGGTACATTTAATTCTTATTAACACAGGTACATTTAATTCTTATTAACACAGGTACATTTAATTCTTATTAACACAGGTACATTTAATTCTTATTAACACAGGTACATTTAATTCTTATTAACACAGGTACATTTAATTCTAATTAACACAGGTACATTTAATTCTTATTAACACAGGTACATTTAATTCTTATTAACACAGGTACATTTAATTCTTATTAACACAGGTACATTTAATTCTTATTAACACAGGTACATTTAATTCTTATTAACACAGGTACATTTAATTCTTATTAACACAGGTACATTTAATTCTTATTAACACAGGTACATTTAATTCTTATTAACACAGGTACATTTAATTCTTATTAACACAGGTACATTTAATTCTTATTAACACAGGTACATTCAATTCTTATTAACACAGGTACATTTAATTCTTATTAACACAGGTACATTCAATTCTTATTAACACAGGTACATTTAATTCTTATTAACACAGGTACATTTAATTCTTATTAACACAGGTACATTTAATTCTTATTAACACAGGTACATTTAATTCTTATTAACACAGGTACATTTAATTCTTATTAACACAGGTACATTTAATTCTTATTAACACAGGTACATTTAATTCTTATTAACACAGGTACATTTAATTCTTATTAACACAGGTACATTTAATTCTTATTAACACAGGTACATTTAATTCTTATTAGCACAGGTACATTTAATTCTTATTAACACAGGTACATTTAATTCTTATTAACACAGGTACATTTAATTCTTATTAACACAGATACATTTAATTCTTATTAACACAGGTACATTTAATTCTTATTAACACAGGTACATTTAATTCTTATTAACACAGGTACATTTAATTCTTATTAACACAGGTACATTTAATTCTTATTAACACAGGTACATTTAATTCTTATTAACACAGGTACATTTAATTCTTATTAACACAGGTACATTTAATTCTTATTAACACAGGTACATTTAATTCTTATTAACACAGGTACATTTAATTCTTATTAACACAGGTACATTTAATTCTTATTAACACAGGTACATTTAATTCTTATTAACACAGGTACATTTAATTCTTATTAACACAGGTACATTTAATTCTTATTAACACAGGTACATTTAATTCTTATTAACACAGGTACATTTAATTCTTATTAACACAGGTACATTTAATTCTTATTAACACAGGTACATTTAATTCTTATTAACACAGGTACATTTAATTCTTATTAACACAGGTACATTTAATTCTTATTAACACAGGTACATTTAATTCTTATTAACACAGGTACATTTAATTCTTATTAACACAGGTACATTTAATTCTTATTAACACAGGTACATTTAATTCTTATTAACACAGGTTGTACAGAGAGCTTGAAATGCAGTTTACAAGAATTGTTCAAAGTGTTCACCATGAACATTTTTGCAAACTTGGGAACGTCTTGTAATGGATTCTCGAACACGGTGAAAGAAGTCAGGCGTGTTTCGGATACTCTCACATCTGTTGTCTCAGGTCTTGGACATCAGGGACTTCGGTGCGGTAGATAAAGTCTTTGAGATGTCCCCATAGAAAAAAATCGCACGGATTTAAATCCGGAGATCTAGCTGGCCACTTAACAGGTCCACCTCTCCAGGAACGTGGCATCACCGTCACCTCGCGGTCGGTAAGCATGGACTTGATCCAACGGCTAAGACTGTCGCTGATAAGAAATCTTTTAACAGCTGTACCGTTTTCATCATCTACGATGCAAAGTATGTCACTGTCATTACCGTCTATTCTCCCGTTCGAGATCCACACAGATGCCGCCAACCTAAATGCCGCGTGGAAAAAGTGGACAACAAAATTTAACAATTATCTTGTAGCATCCGGTATTCGAGATGACCACCGACAAAGAGCTCTCTTGCTACACTGTATCGGCGATCCAGTGCAAGACATTTATTATGCTCTACCAGACAACGAATCTGCCACAACCTATGAAGACGCCAAAGCACTACTGACCACTCATTTTGCACCAAAACAAAATGTGGACTTTGAGGTTTTCAAGTTCCGAGAGTCACGCCAACGTGAGGATGAATCCATAGATGATTATCACGTTCGGTTAAGATCACTCTCTAGCTACTGGACCTTTACTGACATTGACGTAGAATTAAAGCGACATATTGTACAGACCTGCACCTCGAAAAAACTTCGCCGTATGTCATTTCAGAATCCCTCTCTCACGCTACACCAGATAATAGAGAAGGGACGACTCATGGAGCTATCAGAATCGCAAGCCTCGACAATAGAGAAAATTCAAATTAAGGCGACTCACGAAACCACTCAATATCTGTTGTGTTTTGTAGACCAAATTATATTTTATCAACAGTAGGCCAAAGCATTATATTTTTGTTATCATGTAAGCCTATTAACTTTTTACCTGTCCGTATATAAATACGGGAGAACAATTAATGTACGCGCAGTATATGACGGACGATGTTACTAGTGACTAAATAAATGCTCTTAAACACAGTTGCGATTTTTATTGAAAGTACGGACTAAACCCTAACAATGGCGACGGACGCGTAGAAACGGTATTCGCGTAAAGTAATAGATCCGTGAAGTATCGAAGCAGTTCACTAAAAGCAATAACAGCAACAAGTCATCGAATGGCTTCATCCGCATACGGCCAATTTCCGCCGTTCGACATCAACAAAGACAAATGGACAATATATGCGGAGCGTCTCGAATTGTTCTTCATAGCCCACGACCTGAGGGAAACACCACAAGCTACCGCCGCAGAAAATCTCGCCATCGCTGAACAAAAACGAGCCATACTGTTAACCGTCTTGGGAACCGCCACATACACGTTACTGCGCACCCTCATCTCACCTGCCAGACCGCACGACAAGACGTACACAGAAATTACAGACATCCTGACAACACATTTTGAGCCAGTACCATCCGAGATAGTGGAACGTTGCAAATTTTATAAACGAGACCGAAAATCCGGGGAAAACGTCATTACTTACGTTTTGGAAACACCCTGGACACCATGCTCCGAGATCGTCTGGTATGTGGAATTAATATTGATATGATCCAGAAGCAGCTCCTCACCATCAAAGATATAACCCTACAAAAAGCCATCAACACTGCTCAAGCATTCGAGACCGCGGAACAAGACGCTCGGCAACTCAAACGCTTTATGGGAGAAGACGACACCATCAACAAACTATCGCAAAGTCGCCACCATCAACCTCCGGAATCGAGAGCAACATACCCACCCCAACGACACCAGTCCGACCATAACAGACAGAACGCAAGACCTCGCGACTGCATTCGATGCACCAGTACAAGTCACCGGGAATGGGAGTGTCCCTACGCCGCATACACCTGCCACGCTTGCGGAACGAGAGGCCATCTCGAGAAGGCATGTCGTAAAAAATCAAGGAGCACATACAATCGCGTGCACCCAGGGCGACCACCAAGACTCGACAGGAGAACTAACACCCATCACCTACACGAAACCGACAGCGAAGACGAACAACAAACCTACAAAATTAGTGACGTAGATGCTACGGATACAGCGTTGGAATACGAGATCTTCCATATCGAAGACATCAATCAAACTTCCACAACATCAACACATTTCAACAGGCCACCGCCAGCCATCAACGCCAGATGTATAGTCAACGACGTACCAATATCCTTCCAGGTGGACACTGGATCCGGCTACACTATAATATCCGAGTCATACCTGCCCCAATTGAGCCTAACGGAACCACTAATTAAAGGCAACCTGCTACTATCGGCATATACTGGCCATCTCCTCGACATCGTGGGCCAAGCATGGGTTACCGTCACGTACAATCAACAAACACTCAAGCTTCCTCTACTTATCGTAAGTGGCAATGCAAGGAGCATCATGGGAAGAGATTGGATCTTTTCTAAATTCCGGATTTAATACATCCTGAAGAACGAACACACAACGTCCACGAACCAACCAGCGCATTAGAAAAATTATTGGACAAGTACGACATGCTGTTTTCGCCCGGAATGGGATGTCTCAAAGTTGTCAAAGTTAAGCTACATATACGCGAGGATGCACCTACACCACGATATCACAAGGCTCGATCAATACCAGGAGAAAGTCGAGAATGAGCTTCACAGACTTGAGGAAGAAGGCATCATCAGTCCAGTACCATATGCCGAATTCGCGACACCAATCGTCCCCATTCTAAAGAAAAATGATACGATACGCATATGCGGAGATTACAAGGTCACCACCAATAAAATCATCGACACCGAGCGTTACCCTCTGCCGAAAGTGGACAACATTTTTGCAAGACTTGCGAACTGTACTATATTCGCTCGAATTGACCTGCGAAATGCCTATAATCAACTGGAACTTGACGAGATGTAGAGTATAAAAATGTACATTAGTTTTTTAGTTGGTTTTTATCTAAACTCACACCTATTTTTTATAGACTAAGTCGCTGGTATCAGATAACGCTACTTCGTTTACAAGCGATGAATTCAAGACCTTCACAACGAACAATGGGATCACACATATGACCACGGCACCATACCATCCACCATCCAACGGTCAGGCCGAAAGATGCGTCAGAACGATGAAGACCACGTTAAAGAAAATCTCCGGAGAGTCATCTGCCGAACTGAATCTGCTCGGCAGTAGTCTGCAACACCATCCCAAGGACTCGTTAGAAGTACGGGTATCGCGATTTTTGCTGAACTACAGACGTACACCGATAGATGGTCACCTGTCACCAGCGGAAAAGATGTTCAAAAGACCGATCATGACCAAGTTGGACGTGTTCAATCCAAAAGTCGCCAGAGCAAGCATTACAAACAGCAATCATAATCAGACCATAGTAACCATGATGCCTGGACAACACGTATACGCCCGCAACTTTGGCAGAGGCCCGCAGTGGCTACATGGCACAATCACGGAAAGACTCGGCCACGTCATGTATTCAGTCAAAACCAGCACGGGCATCATCCGTCGACATAGGAACCAGCTACGCGTACCGACCGACATGCCATCTTCAAGCGATGCTAGACCACACGAATCCAACCACCCAAGCTTCGACAATATTACGATACAACCTTCTTTCGCCCTACGACAACGCAAGACCACGAGCGACTCAACAATCATCGCACCACAGGAGACACAGGCCACAAACGAAGGCCCACGAAGATCGCAACGCGCGAGACAACCACGACAACGTTACGACGCATAAATAAAAAAAAAAGTGTGAAGTGATGTAGAGTATAAAAATGTACATTAGTTTTTTAGTTGGTTTTTATCTAAACTCACACCTATTTTTTATAGACTAAGTAACATATATAAACGATCCTCTGTATTAAAAAGGTATCATTATCTTGGCGGCTAGCGTAACATGTATCACGGTATTAAATAATAAAGATAACAGTTCGTACCGACGACACGGTAGTCAATTCATTCAAAGCCTAATCAAACCCTAACACGAACAATCGCGAAACTACGTCATCATCAATACCACAAAGGGTCTATACCGATACAACCGCCTTCCGTTCGGAATTTCCTCATCGTCGGCCATTTTCCAAAGACACATGGAAATGTTGCTACAAGATCACCACGGAACGGCACCATTTCAAGACGACGTCATCGTTGGAGGTAGACATGCGGATGACCTACTACGAAAATTGGAACAACTATTCGAAACATTTGCCAAGGCTGGGTTGAAACTAAATCGTGAGAAATGCCGCTTCCTCGCCACCGCGGTGGGTTTTCTCGGATACCGTCTGGACGATTATGGATTGCACCCACAACGACAGAAACTGGCAGCCATCAAGGACGCACCAGCACCGTGGAACATTGACGGACTACGGTCATTCCTAGGATTGATCAATTACTACGCGCGATTTATACACGACTCCGCTACATTATTTTCTCCATTATACGCTCTACTCAATAAAACGCAGTCATGGACATGGACCAAACTACACCAGGACACATTCGAAGCGGCCAAGAACGCAATACAGTCATCCGACATACTGATTCTGTTTGACCCCAGCAAGGAGGTCATTTTTGCTTGTGATGCCTCTCCCGTGGGACTTGGCGCACTTAGTAGATGGGACAGAAAGACCGATAGCCTTCGCATCACGCACTCTATCATCCGCCGAAAGGAATTATGCGCAAATCGAGCGCGAAGCACTATCGTTAGTTTTTGGAGTCACCCAATTTCGAGACTATTTGCTAGGAAAGCGATTCACCTTAATCACGGACCACAAGCCGCTCATCGCCATTTTCGATGAAAATAGACCCGTACCAACAACGGCAGCGGCACGTCTGCAGAGATGGGCTTTGACACTCTCGGCATACAATTACAAGATTAAACAGATGAAAGGGAATCTCCACGGCAATGCGGACGCATTAAGTCGACTACCCGTTGAATCTCCGGACTTGGACCCACCAATACCGACCGAGATGGTACTCTTAATGCGGGCCGACAACAATGGACCAATCAATGCTGCAGAAATGGCGCAAGCAACCCGAGTGGATCCGACGCTAGTGGAAGTTATGAAGTATACGAAAACAGGGTGGCCTAAAACACACAAGAACCTCCCACCAGAAATCATGACATATCACTATAAACGTTTAGAGATATCAACAATGGACGACATCTTACTAGTTGGCAACAAAGTCATCGTACCAGAGTCTCTTCGAGACAAGATAATGAAAGAATTACACGCGACACATCAAGGGATACGTTCCATGAAGGAAATCGCCAGAGCTAAAGTTTGGTGGCCAAACATAAATAAAGACCTCGAAGCTGTTATCACAATCATGCCCAACATGTAGACAACACGCACCCATGCCGAAGCAACAATTTTCATCATGGCCACAGGAAATCAAACCATGGAGGAGAGTGCACATCGATTTTGCGGGACCCATCGAAAATCACTTTCTATTAATATTAGTGGATGCTCACTCGAAATGGATGGAAGTCGACGTGACAAGGTCGACATCATCAGCTGTAGTGATTCGGTGTATACGACAACATATTGCAAGATTTGGAGTAATGCCAAAACTGGTATCAGACAATGCTTCCTGTTTCACCAGCGACGAATCCAAGGACTTTACGAGACAATATGGAATAGAACATTTAACATCTCCTCCATACCATCCACCATCCAACGGTCAAGCGGAGAGGGCAGTGAGAACCATAAAAACCACGCTAAAAAAATCACTGGCGGATCGACACCCGAACTGGAAGTAATCGATTCGGGCCTGGACTCTTACACGGAAGGATCCCTAGAAACGAGAATAGCCAAAATATTATTGAATTATCGAAGAACACCAGTAAATGACGGTCCATCACCGGCGGAACTCATGTTGAATCGGACGCTCATCTCGAACCTAGACTTATTCAATCCCCATAACGTGACGCCGACCATCAAATCAAGAAACACACCGGAAAGACAAGAGCGGCATGTATACATAAGAAACTACGGACGGGGTGATAAATGGATTTTAGGGCAGATATTACAGCGGCAAGGCAACATGATGTACAAGATAAAGACAACGAATGGAATTACAACTCGACACAAGAACCAGATACGTTTCACCGACATTAAAACCGTTCCATCGCCTACAGATGAATACACACTACAGCAGGAGCCGGGAACGAACTCGCAGAATTCCAATACCAATGACGAAGCTATCGCAGAGACAACACAGTACCAAATGACCCCAAGCGCCCAAATAGCCATCAGAACACGGACGGCTCACAGGACCAGACGAACACACTCAACTAAGCAATCAGTGTCCATTCCAACAAGCTCCGCAATCGCAACATCACAAAGCGAACCAACACACGCGCCACGTCGGTCAACACGCACGAAGAAACCGCCAGATTTCTTAGGACTGTAAACTCAAAAAAAAGAGGGAGTGACGTTGTGTTTTGTAGACCAAATTATATTTTATCAACAGTAGGCCAAAGCATTATATTTTGTTATCATGTAAGCCTATTAACTTTTTATCTACCCGTATATAAATTCGGGAGAACAATTAATGTACGCGCAATATATGACGGACGACGTTACTAGTTGACTAAATAAATGCTCTTAAACACAGTTGCGATTTTTATTGAAAGTACGGCCTAAACCCTAACAATATCTGAGTCACCAGAAGAATCAACCTAATCGTCAACGATTACAGACTGACAATACCAAGCGACATCGTAAGAACACCTCTCACACCAATCAACCATCGTCACCAAGAATATGTGGGTTATGTGGAGGTGGTTATCCCCATACCAAGTCACCTTGTCCGGCAACGGGTAAAACGTGTAACATCTGCGGCCGTCTGAATCACTTCAGTAGGGTCTGTCGGTCTGCCTCCAACATACCACGCTCGCGATCGGCTCCACCGAGAAACCACAGCCATTCACACGCCCCAACATGTAATCAGCCTTCTAGGGTAAATGCACTGGCTGGCGCCACCAATGACGATTACGCCGTTTCACCACAGGATGACGATGAAGATGAATTTCTGTTCACTCTGCATGCAAGAGACGAGGAAACCGCCTCGTTACCACTTGTCGTTGTCACCATTGGGGAGACAGCTGTCACTCTTGTCATGGATACTGGTGCTAGTGTCAACCTGATGACACAACAAACCTATGAAACACTTCACGATCCACCGCCACTGCAACCATCAGCGGTAAAAATATACCCATATGGGTCGGACACGCCTCTACAATTGCTAGGAAAATTTGGCACCACCATCAAGACTACAAACGCACAAACCCATGGCTATTTTCACGTAACCACCGACTATAGTCCTACTTCGCCGTCCATATTGGGTTATCCAAGTCTGAAGGAACTAAAGCTAGTCAACCCACCTGACCAACGTCAACACACTGTTCACTTCCTTAGTACACAGGACATTACGAATAAGTATCCGAGTCTCTTTAGCGGCCTAGGCAAGATTAAGGATGTCGAGATTAAGCTTGCCATAGATGAATCTATCAAACCAGTCGCTCAGCCACATCGCAGAATACCTTTTCACCTTCGAGCAGCCCTTGAAGACGAACTATCACAGCTCCTAAAGGATGACATCATTGAACCTGTCACTGGACAGAGTACGTGGGTGTGAAACACACAAGAAAGAAACCATTCCTCGCATTCGTCTTTGCGTCGACATGCGGATTCCCAATACCGTGATCGTTCGCGTCAGACACGTCATGCCCACCGTCGAAGATATCCCACAGAAGCTAAACGGAGCAACCGTCTTCACAAAATTAGTCCTTAATAAAGGCTATCATCAGCTCGTATTGCATGAGTCTTCGCGCGACATTACCACGTTCAGCACGCATCGCGGGCTGTACAGATACACGCGATTGAGTTTCGGAATCTGTTCCGCCGCGGAGATATTTCATCATGCTATCTACTGCATCATCCAAGACATTGCGCAATCTCTCAACGTTTCGGACGACCTGCTCGTCTATGGATTCGGCTATGAAGATCATGATATTGCGCTAGCCAAAGTCTTGGATCACCTCACCACCCATAATATCACGTTTTCGCCAGCCCGCACTCGCGTTTTATGGCCATGTTTTCGGCAAGGCCGGTATCTCCCTACACCCGACGAAGGTTCGCTCGCTTCGCGCCCTTGCGACTCCCTCCTCTCCGGACGAGATACGCAGTCTGTTAGGTCTTGCTAATTATTGCTCCCGTTTTGTTCCCCGCTTTTCTGACGTCACGCTACCTCTGCGTCAGCTCAACAAAAAGGGGGTGGAGTGGAACTGGACCGATGCACACACACAAGCGTTAAGCATCTTAAGGGGTCACTTGGAAAATGACACGATCTTGTCCTATTACGATCCTTCCAAAACCACCACCATTTATGTGGATGCCAGTCCTACGCGGCTTAGGGTCATCTTGACCCAATCGGATCGCACAGGGGACGTCGCGATCATAGCGTTTGCAAGCAAAGCGCTCACAGACGTCGAGACTCGCTATTCCCAGACCGAAAGAGAGCCACTGGCCATCGTCTGGAGTTGAATAACGATGGAACCTCAGGCTGGCACCCTATGACCTCAAAATAGAATATAGACCAGGAAAATTTAACCCGGCTGATTATCTCTCGCGTCACCCGGAAAAAACGTCTGCTGTCCACTCCAACGTGACAGAAGCACACGTCCATAACCCCCTCCTCCACGCATTACCGAAAGCAATCACACTCGAAGAAATCAAAGAAGCGTACCGCAAAGACAAAACCGTCCAAGCAATCCTCGAATGTTTTCGTTCTGACCGCTGGCGGATACCGCCATCTGATGATCTTAATCTAGATACTGTAAAACGTTTCGGGGCCATCAAATCAGAGATAACCATCGTGAACGAGATCGTACTCAAAAATCACCGAATTTATATTCCGCCTTCGCTGCAATCCCGAGTTATTGCCATAGCACACGAAGGACACCTGGGGTTGGTAAAGACTTACCGACTCCTACGCACAAAGGTGTGGTTTCAGCGTATGGATGTTCTCGTGGAACAAATCATCAAGTCGTGCATACCGTGTTTGTCGGTAGTGCAACGCGCGGTCAAGGAACCACTGCAGATGACTGTGCTTCCCGTGAAACCGTGGTCCCATCTGGCCATAGATCATCTTGGCCCGTTGGCCTGTTGGTGATCGTGGATGAGCAATCCCGATACCCAATAGCAGAAATCGTTTCATCCACATCAGCCTGCGTCAACATCCAGAAGTAACCGCGGAACGGTTTATGGCCTCTCTAAATAAAACCATTCGAGCCGCCGACGTAGTCGGTACAATTTGGAAAGAAGAACTTCAACGATTTCTCACGAGCTATCGGAATACTCCACATAGCACTACAGGAATCCCACCATCAGCAATTATGTTCGGCCGATCAATATGAACCAAACTACCTTCTTCCGACGCTCTATCAGCTCCTCCGAGCACAAAGTTAGTCATTTCCGACAGCCTGGCCAAGTCGAAGATGAAAGTCACTCACGACACTAAGACACGCGCAAAACCGAACCAGTTTCAATGCGGTGACAAAGTTCTTGTCAAAGCCCAACGCACACACAAAATGTCACCATTCTTCGATCCGGTACCTTATACGATTACTGCAAAAACAGGGTCAATGATTACTGCTGAGCGTCAAGGACAGTCAATCACTCGCAACTCATCATGGTGTAACTGCTTTTACTTGGCTCTGCAAAATAAGTTAAGTTTCCCTACTAGCGGCTAACATAAGGCACGAGGCTTCTCGAAATCTAAAAGTGGGTTCAACTTAAGTCTAGGGGTACGAATAGGTTTAAGAAATGGAGAGGTTTGAAATGTCCAAGCGAATGACAGAATTTAATCGAATGATCAAAATACTATAACCAAGGCAGAAGGCCTTGGCCAAACAAAGATAAACAATGACAAATCCCCTTACTATATATTTACACTGGCCCCCAAAATAATATAAACAAGCGAAACAAATATTTAAACATTGACCCCAAAGTAAACATGCACACTATCCCCCAAAATAGTATAAATACACTGTACTGTTTCAATCAAAAAGTTTACGATACCCAATCGTCGCTCGCGAGCTCTCTCTCTCTCTCTCTCTCTCGTTTTCGCGAAATATTTCGCTGAGGGAATCGTTCGCGCACAAACTTCACCCGGCAATTAAACTATTGCCACGCACGGGGACTTCTGAACTGGCTTCCCAAAAGGTACTGGAAGCCTCCTTCTCCGATTAAAGTTGGAGTCTTGGAGCAGGTTTTCTGCCAAAATGGCTAAGTATCGAGCCTGGTTGTTCCTCTAAATGGCTAAGTATCGAGCCTGGTTGTTCCTCTTTGAAGCGGAAGCGGTGAACACCGTGCTTCCTTCGTGGTCTAGCTCTCCTTCCAAAGTGTCCTCTTTTTCTTCTGGGAACCATGTCCCTTGATTATCGTTTTCGCGGGTCTTTTTCCTAAGCCAATCAGGTAGCGCGACCCTTTCCAATTTGTTTAAGTTCTCGGAACTCAGGTAAGGTCGAAGGTCACGCGAGAGAGAGCTATTTCTTGGGCTCAAAGGCGACCCGAGAGAGAGCAATTAGGGAATAGTCTTCCCGGTGCCATTAAGTGGCGACCCTAAGACGCGAATGGTCTGGTGCCATTAAGTGGCGACCTTAAGACGCGAACGTTGAACACAATACATTTTTGAAATATAACAAAAAGATAAAATCAAAGTTCAAATGGCCGCCTAAATACAAAAATAGTTTCTTAACCCTTATATACCAAACAAGACGGCCCCGGCCAGATTAGAGCCCCATCGTTTTATTTGAAGAACGTTTTATTTGACCCCAAAAGATACAAGTTCAGAAGTATCCGACCCCAAAAGATGCAATTTCAGAAGTATCCGACCCCACAAATAAGAGGGCTTCGCCCCCATCCTCGACTCTTGAGACAAATTTGAATTAACCGCCAAAGCCACCGAACGGGAACGAAACACACGATGAGCGCAGTAGGAAATGGGGAAAATCGTTATCTATTTAATTAGCACATAAATAAAAAGAAGATAAATATAAAAACCTAAAAGAAAAAAAATCAGAAGCGTCCGACCCGAGATTATCTTACAACATAGACTTATGTTTATGCCGATGCACACTTATAACAGATTATCTTACAACATAGACTTATGCCGAGATTATCTTACAACATAGACTTATGTTTATGCCGATGCACACTTATAACAGATTATCTTACAACATAGACTTATGCCGAGATTATCTTACAACATAGACTTATGTTTATGCCGATGCACACTTATAACAGATTATCTTACAACATAGACTTATGCCGAGATTATCTTACAACATAGACTTATGCCGAGATTATCTTACAACATAGACTTATGCCGAGATTATCTTACAACATAGACTTATGCCGAGATTATCTTACAACATAGACTTATGCCGAGATTATCTTACAACATAGACTTATGCCGAGATTATCTTACAACATAGACTTATGCCGAGATTATCTTACAACATAGACTTATGCCGAGATTATCTTACAACATAGAGTTATGCCGATGCACACTTATAACAGATTATCTTACAACATAGACTTATGCCGAGATTATCTTACAACATAGACTTATGCCGATGCACACTTATCACCTTGGCTTAAGCGAGATTATGAATCTTACAACTTAGACTTATGCCGATGCACACTTATCACTTCTAACATATAGACTTATGCTGCGATTATCTTACATATCACTTCTAACATATAGACTTATGCCGAGATTATCTTACAACATAGACTTATGCCCCATTTCTTAGAATCCAAAAGAAAAATTACCATTTCTTAGAAAGAAAAAAGAGAAAAAAAAAATAACCATTTCTTCGGTTAGCTCTGACATAACCATTTCTTTGGGTAACTCTTACCACATTCCAAATCTCGAAAAACTACTACCACGACGACCAGCACCACCACCACAGGCTCGCGGGACAAACTAATAGACTCATCGTATATATACGATGTGGCTAAAAACCTTCGCTTGGACATTTTTGTAATACAAAGAGATAGGGGCATGATAAATGACTGTCAGAAGCGGGGCTCCACGAGAAGCCAAGAGAGCCGCCGGTTACCATTTGGGAATAATTAACCAAAAATCGGGGAATTGATAGAGATAAAGCTTAAAGAAAGTTCTCGTTCAGAAAAATATAAAGGATCTAAAAATATAGCCGTGACAATGGTTCAAAGCGGTCCTACCCTCCGCAACAACCATACTAGATCCGACAGTCCTAGACTCCGTTGACGATCGGCTAGTCGTCACGAGTCCACTACGCGCCGCTCGTACTCCATCACCCGCACTTGTCCGACATTCCGCCTCACCACCGTCTTCACCGCCGCAACGCTACAATTTGCGCTCCCACCGAAATGCTCCTCGCCGGCTCATTGAAGACATGTGAACTGGACACAAGTGCATTCATGTTTTTTAAATTTCTATAGAAAAGAGGGATGTCATGTCCACCGTATCCCTAATTCAAATTAACCGCCAAACCAAGTATTGATTTGTAACGATTTATTAATGTATAGTAACGCCATCTAAGGCAGATAAAAAATGTACAGTTATAATAAGAGTCAGTCAGAGTAGGGTGATAAAACCAGAGATTCATAATGTTCTATTGGAAAAAAATAAAGCACTGTTTGTTAGAAATGATTGTGATTTAATACGAACATTACAGAATCCAAATTTCTTAACCTGAGGAAATCAGTCCAATTCCGTCCCATATCATCTTCAGATTACCACACCGTCAGATTTTGTGGCAGTGGGAACTTTCCACACCTCGAAACAACCACATCTTCTACTGCCTCTACCACCCTAATCGTAGACATACATCATACGATCATCTTCCTACAAAAAGAAGTGAGATCCTACCAAAAACATTAACATGTACAAAAATGCGCGAAGCATCGCTTCGTGCCCTCTCCGGCGTAAAACGTTCTGAGATCCCATGTGGAGCCAAGTCTGTCACTTTCTTCTCATTCAATCGCCAATTGAACAATTATGTTATAAATTAAGTCCTTTTCCTAATTAATAACCAATATTCTTTGACTCTATCATTATTATCTTTGTTCGTATCAAAAAATACTGGATTTGTAACATGTCACTCTTGGATTTCGAATAGAAAGGAGCTGTGCTCCACATAATAAAACCTTTAGAAAACCACGAAAATTTAGGCCTTTAAATTCATCTAGAAACACAAATCTTGGACATTTTAGGAAGCACCAAAGCTTTGTTCAACCTGTGTTGAGATGTGAGTCGGTAATTTACCAAATACTCCTTAAAATATCGACTTATATCTTACCGTAAATTGAAATGGTAATTTACCGATAAATTACTTTAATTACCGAGGTAATAACCCTGTGAAATTATAAAATACCATATATTACGGTAATATTTGTTATTCCAATTAAATTACCATTTTTAAAAACTACGGTAATTCCACATCTCTAAACCTATAGCATAAAACTTAGATCCAGAAAACTTAGTTCGCGCATCGCATAATTAAAATATTACGTCTATAGGGAATTTTCAGTCGGTCATTATTACGAGGCTTATACTGCTCAGCTTTACAAGCGGTGTAACATTTCGTAGTAACGACCAAATGTTACTTTAATGTTAAACTTCGGAATTTGTCTTCTGTTAAATTCATTTCCCGATTTTAGCTTCTGAGGAAAAATTATATTGACAACGAGTTTTTGGTCTTAACCCTGAAATATAGTGTTTTTTTTTCCAAAGAGTAATAGGTAACAAACAACCCTAAAGTAGGTTTAAATTGGTTAAAATGGGAAATTAAACTATAGGACTTCAAACTATAAGACTATTTCTAAGATTTAAGTGTTTTGAAAAAACGGTGACGGCGAAAAATGTAAAACCGCTCGAAGTTTGTAATCTGGATTAATTGGTCCATTTAAAAAAAATAATAATAACATACCGTACTACGGCACCTATGATTAGTTTTTTATTTTTATTTTTGTACATACTACATACAACAACATATTTTGGGGGCTTGTATTACATCAAAGCAACCGTGTGGTTGCGATAGAAATTTTATTCTATATAGTTTTTGGTTTTAAAATCATTTTCTTTATAACAATTATCAATAACATATTACTAAAAAAGCTCGAGAAGGGTTCAATCTAGTAAATGAAAACTAATTAAAGTCTATGTACTAGTAGCCTCCACCCCCACCAGGGTGCGAGGAGGACGCGCTACCATCTACGTCGTCCAACCACGATTCTGGACTAGGTGGAAATTCGGGATATTCCGAATTGCTACTTTCGTTACTGAGTTCTGTAGGAGTATTTCTGTTAACGGGCGTTAAAGAACTGCTTTGGCCACTTTGAACTCGACCAGCGTGAACCGCTTGCGCGTGACCGTTGGGATTATGTATTGCCGACGCGAAACCCGGTGAATTAGGGAGACCTTCCGAAAAGCCGAAAGTCGGTGGACCCGAGTACAGCGGATGTAGGCCTCCCGAAGGGATGAATGGGGGAGTACCAGAAACAACGTAAGATCCGTGAGCTGCGGACCCCAAATACGGCAGGCCGTTGTTTGATCCGACGGGTGAGCGTCCCAAAGGAACGTTGGGCTCGAGTGAGAATCGATCGTCTGTAGAATAGAAGGATTGAAAATTAGATAAAAAATAAGTATGCACCATTTTTTGACAAAATAAAAACAATTTTCTTTTAAAGGTCATCACAATAAAAACATCGTCATCATTAATAGTTGGGAAACCAAAATATTACCTCTCCTAGTCGAGAGGACTACCTACAAAAAGGGTACAATCATATTTCCCTGATATATATTTATTGTTCTTTATTTATAAGCAACTGCAAAAGTTAAAATTAAAGATTTTATCAAGCATTTTCATAACTCTATTCACAACAAGGATGGTGTCTAAGCACTATCTTTTCGTTATACCTCAAACAATATTCTTAGTTTTGGCAAAATGATTGTTAACCTTTTCCGTGCTAAAGCTGAATTATTTCAATTCGCGCAAAAAGAAAATGTGCACAAAAATGGAAGTGCCGAAGCTGTTTTACATCAAAAACGGGATTGAGTATATAAATAGAAAATCCCTGAAGGCGGCTATTTTGTGCTCCAATTTTTATAATATTGTAAGAAGACTGGAATACATTGTAGTTGGCATTGCCGGCGGTGTTTTCCAAGATGATGGCGAAAACTCGCACTCTAAAGCCATGGATTAACTAACACTAGGGATTGTTCACTAACCGTGTTTCCCATGTATTGCTATCACCAACTACATGTTCCGAATTATTCATTGATTCCCCGCTTCATTCCTCCAATTTATTGGACCAAAACGGATGTAGATATGGCGCCATCTCTAGGCAAAATTAACCGTTTTTGCGGATTTAAAAAATTGCGGTGCCCAATTTAGGCGGGATTATAATTTTGACGTCATACGACACGTGATATTTGGTCCAATTTTCGTATAACTTCCTGTTAGGGATTGAAGCTACTATTAGGGGGCGTTTGGAACATGCATTTTTTATCTTTTAGGGGGAACGAACAATCCCTAGCCTTAGTTAATCCATGCTACAGCAGGGCACTAATAGTATGTTTAGACTATTGCAAGGTAAAAAGGAAAGTATTGCTTAACTCTTCCCATGGATGATAACTGTTTGTAGTGGGCCGTGAAGTAAACACTCAAGACCCGAGATAAGAAGAATTAAAATTTATTTTCCGTGGTGAGATATTAAGAGACATTAACAGTTTGGAGTGAGCCGAAAGTTAAATACACAACATGATGAATAGTTTCAGGTTCTTTAATATCACCGAGTGTCATGACGGCATCGCGGTAGTTAACGGCGTCATCGTAATCGGGTTTTAGCGTCGAAGCTTCCATTCTTTTCGTGCGTTCAGCTTTAGTATGAACAAACAATAATAACCTTTGAATTATGCTTCAAAAATTTATAAATTTTAACTTCTGCAGTTGCTTATCAATAATTAGCAATAATTACATATCTAGGTTTAACCGTTTGTAGGTAGTTCTTCACTCGCCTCGGAGAGGTAATATTTTGGCTATACAATTGAGGAATATTTTTTCCTAAGAATTTCGAGGAGGCAGGCCAATGGAATTATCATATTCTCTTGTAACTGTGTTTCAGATACTTGCGCTGGTTATTGTTTATAGCACTTTTACTGGTAAGTTTTCATAGCTAAACCTTTATTTTATAGTGATTTTATGAATTCTTCCACACATTTATTTCAGATAATTCACTTGTGAGGTCACCTTTTAATTTAAAGAAACTGACACCCAGAAAAAGAAGCCTTTTCGCCGGAAATTCAATACCTTCGTATGCCGTTTCTATGACAACAAATCCTTTTTGCACCACTTTTTCAATTTTATTTTTTTCTCAATACAGGGGACCCCAAAATTCACGAAGCCTTATGAATAGAGGCTATTCATAGCTTCGGCTTCTCAAATTTTTTTCCCTAGATAAACACGGACGTACTTTTTACCTCTCCGAGTGACGTATGTCACGGAGAGGTTCTAATTTCGACGTGTCTGTCTGCCTGTCTGTCTGTTGTTACACCCACGTGACCGCGTTCGCAGCTTGCAAATCGGAGCAAAGTATTTTCAATTTCCGGACCGCATTTACAGTTCCCGGAAATTGTATTCCACTTCATTGCCTGTCTAACACCACAAGCCTCTGGTCTTTGTCAATCCCACATGGACACCAGTCTGTACTTACTGGCTTCTAACACCACCATTTTCTGGTCTTTGTTTTTGTCCATCCCTCATGGACACCAGTCTGTACACCTGGCTTCTAACACCACCATCTTTTGGTCTTTGCTTTTGTCCATCCCACATGGACACCAGTCTGTACACCTGGCTTCTAACACCACCATCATCCTTAAGGTTAAGACATACGCGGTGATCGGCTAGGGTTACGAGAAACGTCTAGCCTTCCATTGACGGGGTCTTCCGCCAACGTTCACGCAATTGCGATGTTCTTATCCATAGCTGCGATTCGAAACCCTTATATACTACCTATTTGAGTAAGGCGAAGCAACCGGCGTATGCTTCATTTCAAACGCCAATATTAGTCGAGTCTCTCAAGAATGTTTAATTGTTCTTTTTTAAAACGATGTAACGTTCAATAAGGCGAATAACTAACGAAGAAAATATTAAATATTAATTATATTTATTTTAATATTTAAGATAATCTTGTTTCTCAATTCAAAATTAATACGGAAAGAGTTAAAAAGCAGTCAATGTTTTTGTCTGTGTGTGTCCGTCCGTTGTTACACTAGTGCGCTGCGTTAGAAGTTCGTTATGTTTTGATGTGTAAAGAAATCCTACAGAACCATAATATTCCCTTTATCCTTAATATAAAGTGAATATGTGGAAATATTTTTCGTAATTATGATGCATTTAGTACATTTGTAGCTTTAAAGCTCTGTTTCATTTTGATATTCCAAAGATTTTTTTTAATATTATTATTCGAAATGGCTGTTTACATATTACTTAAGCTATACTACATCAGTATATAGAATAGTCCTTGGTTTAGTGATTTCATGAAGAAAGCTAAGATCTAAACTCCGGCGGGTATGTCTAATATTACCCGCAATAGGCTTAGTGAAATAAAGAGTATATAATTGAGACCTGAGGTGAAGTAAACTTTAGGTTTTGATTTTCGTGTCTGAAATGAAGAGACATCAACGGTTCAGAGTGAGCCGAAAGTTAAATACACTCTTAATTAATCAGGTTAAGATTTTATAATAGAAGAAAAGAACATGGTGGCAATTAGATTAGTAGGGCTAAGCTACAGAGTTTTTATTCTCTTTATGGTGCGCATAGACTATCAGTGCGTCTAGCTACAATTTAGCTTTGGTATTAATTAACGTTGACACTCATGTTGGCAAACTAAGAATATTGTTGAGGTGAGACGAGACGGTAGTGTTTACACTGCTAACCAGTTGTGAATGTAGCTGTCAGAATATAGGGTAAACAGCTGAAGCGTAGACATCATTTCCTGTTCTTTTTGCCATTGACTGATTTCCATGTGTCCAAGATTTATCCTTATTGGATGTAAATGTAAATTCGCTATGCTTGGAATACTGCTTCAATATTTCGTAAATATTTACTTCAAAAAAGTGAAATAATTCCATATATAGGTAAATAACTTTGTAGTAGTAGACCTCTTGACTCGGAGAGGTAATATTTTGGTTTTCCCAACTTGTAGTATAGTTATTTTTTCTAGGTGCGTGATTTTTAGCTACGTAAGTTTATGTTTTAAACCAAGATAGCTTATGCGCTTATCATCTGTGTGCGTCAACTTAGAAAATCCATTAATAAACAGGGATTGCACGAGAATCCATAGAAACTTCAAATGCCAAAGGGAATTGGTTACAAATAACGAGTTTTATCTTATTAACAGTTAAATAAATGTGAATAACCATTTTATATATCATACATAATGTGCATGTTTTCAGTCACAACCAGTATCTTGCCCCGGAATTTTAAGTTTGTGTGAAGGGGTAGCTAGTTCGATATTTCGTGTACCCCTTATTGAAAATGAGTACTGATAAACAGGAGAGAGTTCAAGTTGGAGTTTATCCCAGTTCTGTTTATGTAAATCAGAAATATCTCGAAAATGGACCCAGCCCGCCGTTTGAATGTGTAATGAGATCATAACTGTAAAGCTACTGATATAATTGTTAATTAAGTATAAGGAAAATCGAAAATGCATTGAAATTGCTGTACGCACTGTGTAGCTTTTACGTAATTATTTTTTTTTTGCTCTTGTTAGGATATGTTTTTAGTGTATATCTATGATTGTTGATTTTCGGGAAAAATAAAACGTGCAAACCTATTGGATAATTTTCTGAAGACGGAAAAAAGAAGTGAGTAAGCTTTACTTATCAGTTACTTCACCTTCTCGTATCGTCGTATTTGTAAAGATTAAACTTTAAATAAGAGCTAAATAAGAGCTTTGTTTTCTCAAATTTAGCTTAATCGTTTAAGGTTTGAATATGACAGTTGGTATTTACAAATTCAATCTTTTAATAGGATTGCGTTTTGCACTTGAATTTCGTTCGTTCAATTTTACCCCCATTAACCGGTTGGTTTTTCTTCATCGCTATTTTTATTCCGCCGCTTTCGCGCCTAAAACCACTGTATTAGCTTATTAGAGTAGTGTCAGTAGCACGTATGCAAACGTCATACCCTTCTATCTCTTAACTCAGTGTCATACCCCTACTAGGCACGTAGAAGAGCGCGCCTAAAAGGAGGGATACACTGTCTGCCCCCACTCTAATGACACTAGTCCATTTACTAAAAATGAATGTGTTGTTTTTGCTTTTTTTGTGATTATAATCGTGGCAGGTCCAACGTGTTTTTCGAGATGGAAACCAAGCGTGGGAACTCGATTATCTCTGCTTTAAGAAGAATTTTAGCTTGATCGTCGACGACGACGGTCAAGCAAAATGGAATGAGGCCCTTTCCAAATGTTGACTGAGCCTTTATCACAAATCATGATAACTTCAACCTTGGATATTCTGTGAGGCATTTCTAGTCGTTTTGGGCTTCCCCAATATCCGCCGTCCGCGTACTCATTCAGAAAACATTTGATTAGGCGCTGCATCTAGCTGGGGGCCGTATCAGAGCCCTCCTCCCCAATTGTCGCTCATCATTGTTCCCAAAGGTACCTGCGGAACCACCGTCAAGGCACACGGGCTCGGCCAGCGGACGCGACTAACGCCTCTTGAGCAGGTGACGTTGCGCAATAAAGTGAAATTTTCCGGGATATACGATAGTGACGTCACTACAACGCACATTTTCATTGGCTGACGTATTCGATTATCAGCGAGCACGACCGAAACGAGCGGAACGGCAATTTCGTCGTGCTCCGCATTAAAGTTTTCGGTCGAGTCAAGTTACGCCAGGTTTCCGTCGTGTTTTCGGTCAAATGAGAACCTAGCTTTACATCTCAATACTTCGAGGAGGGTTCTGATATTATATTTAAAATGGGAACATTGTTATAACAAAATTATAATTGATTACATTCTTCGTCAATTTATTTCTCGTAAAATTGTTTTGGGAAAGTTTATTTATAACGTATTGAGTCTTAAGGTTTAGAATCGCAGCTTAAAAATAAGATGAGGGCCATAGTGTGAATATTTGCAGGAAGCCCCCGATATGTGACGTTCGTCTGTGAGAAAAGGAGACACAGTAACCTCAGCCGTAAAATAGCAAGTTCTAGTTATACAAGTACCTTGTGCAAGGACGTATTGAAATATCTAATTTAATTTTCTTAGGTTTTCCTTATCAAGTGTAATCATGGATATGTATAAATACTATGTATTATGGATTTTCCTTATCAAGTGTAATCATGGATATGTATAAATACTATGTATTAAAGATTTACATCTCACATGGTATTTTGCTTAGGCGTACGTTCAGCAGAGAAACAAATATGACTTCCAGCCCCCCCCCCCCAGGGAAATTCATATTTTCTCTCTTTGTTTGTGGGCAAAATTTAAAACTAACAACTGAGAATTCTCCGGAGAGCTATAGTTCTCCCCCCCCCCCCGAGACCCTGGTACTTCCGACTCAATTTAGAGTCACCTCACATTCGCGAGTGCTTCGCATATTTGGTTGCCAGCTTTTTGGCCTTGTTGAGAATCCGTAATACGTACTATTTATACATATCCATTGCGTAATCTCCGTTCTTGCTGAGGTGTTTTACTTGTGTCTCAAGCAAATTTGACACTTCATAAACCTTATCTTTCATTTACAAATTGAACGGCTTTTCCAACGTTACCTCGATATGAACTTGGTAGGTGAGCTTCTTTGTCTGATATTAAATCCGAGGACGAGGAAGATTTTTTCGAACCCCTCCTCTCTAAGCCATGATCATTTCCTCTTCTTTCAGTTAGTGTAGGAGTGGTGGATACAGTGACCATCATATCATCCGGTACTGATTGACTTTCGGGCGAAGTTGGTGGGGAGCCTCCAGAACCTGGTGTAGGTGGGGATGATGATGTTTGTTTGATTGCTCCAGAAGCAGTGTTACGGAAATATTCCCCCCATCGACTTTTACCAGCGTCTTTCTGTTAAATAAATGAAGTATATATATATATTTTTTTAACCATTTTCTATTATTTTAAACAAGGTCATGAATAGTAATTTAGCACTAAATAAGTAAAAGTTTTAACATTATTACAGTTAAACTGCATAAACAAAATCTCGCGGGTTCAATATTATTAATTTGAAAAAATAAAGTAGATCTTAAAGAAAACACTATCGTGTGAAAAAAACATGTAACATGCTACACCGTAATGATGAATCATCATTATATTCTCATATGAGAATTCATCTTGTGGAAATAGGCCTAATTGCACTTCGGTCTGTTTTATCTAGCTTAACTGGGTTCACACTGTAAATTAGACAACAGCCTTCATAAAACAATAATTAATCAAATATGCTAATTTTAAATTTCAAGTTGAAAGTTATCAAAAAGTAATAAAATTGTTTTGAGCTACAGACATAGAGCATGTTTGAACTCCAAAAATGAGGTGTAAATGGGAACCACATTTCGAATTTGAATTATAGGGATTGATTTATCACACAACCCCTTCTCTTTTTACTAAACTCATATTGCCAATAAGAACAACGGAACATGCAATTTCAATGTGGGGATCGTATATTACCGTACTTTTTTCTTTACCTTGAGCCTTTTCTCTTTTGCTCTTCGGTTTTGAAACCATACTTGGACGACCCTCATGTCCAAACCAGTGTCTTGGCTTAACTGTTCCCTGACGTGCCTGGCAGGTTTTGGACTGTTATTGTAGGCGCTCTTCAAGGTTTCTAGTTGTTTGGCGGTTATAGTTGTTCTTGGACGCTTTGTACTTCCCTCTGTAAAATGTATAACAATAAAGTTTTACATAATGCCATTATTATGTTTAAACCTTTTATGTATGAACGTCTTTGGCTCTAAACATCATGGAGCGCTATAAAAATAATAATTATTCAGCCTTCATTGCTACAAATCCACATAAATACGTAGCGTTTCCTATATTTCTGCTCAATAAATTAATTCAAGCAAATAAAACTAATTTTGAAACATAATTTTCGATCCAACTTCTTACGAATCTAAATCAACAAAAATAAGAGTGAAAAAATCACAATGCTGTATACTTATTGCTCGTTAATGTAATGTAGCATAATTAACATAAACATATTTTCACAATTTGAACATAGCAAAATATATACCTCTTGCTTTTGCGGCTTCATAATCTGTTTTACAAACAAGTTTGTTGTCTTCCATGAGGTAGAATTCGTCTCCCGTATTGAGCTGTCGCTTGCAGAGGATGCAGGCGAAACAATGGAGATGATAAACATTATCTTGAGCCCTACGAACAACCTGAGTTGGCGGAATTCCTTGTTCACAGCCTGCGCACTTCGTACCATACCTCCTACGCCAGAAATTAGAAAAGTAAAAACGATTAGGCATTGTGTCCTAATTTTTCAAGTTTCAAAAATAATACAAATTTCATCTACAATAGGCGGTGTTATCCCTTGTACTAAGAAAGAAATTTGAACAAACATAGTTTTAGGTTAGGTTAAGTTTCGTTATTTGAACCCCAATAGTAATAGGTCAGTCTAGATTTGGTTATTTCAACCCCAATACCATTAGGTTAGGATAGCTTTCGTTATTGTGTCAATTTAGGTCAATTTAGGTTGGTTGTTTTGAGCCCCAATTTCATTAGGTCAGGTTAGGTTTAGTTATTTGAACTCCAATTGTATTAGGTTAGGTTAGGTTTCATAATTTCAACCCAAATTGTATTAGGTTAGGTTAGATTTGATAATTTCAACCCAAATTGTATTAGGTCAGGCTAGGTTTGGTAATTTGAACCCGAATTGTATTAGGTCAGGTTATGTTTGGTTAATTGAACCCCATTTGTGTAAAGTCAGGTTTCTGTTAATTGAATCCCGTTTGTATAAAGTCAGGTTTTTGTTAATTGAATCCCAATTGTATTAAATTTGGTTTGCTTATTTGAAGCCCAATTGTATTAAGTTTGGTTTGCTTATTTGAAGCCCAATTGTATTAAGTTTGGTTTACTTATTTGAAGCCCAATTGTATTAAGTTTGGTTTGCTTATTTGAAGCCCAACTGTGTTTAGTCGGGTAAGGGAACGTCCATAAGCTATATTACGTCACGCAAAAAAAGGCATTTTCTGACCCCCCCCCCAGTCCCCCAGATCACGTTTTCTCAGACCCCTAACTTAAAAAACCACGTCTCATTTCTTTAGCCCCCCCCCCAACGATTTGTCTTAATTTATAAATTTAATTAGTTTAAAAAGAGACCCTTTCTTCTTGAGTGATATGGGTTTCACTCAGATATATTTTTCTCGACTTGAAATTCAAAGTTCACTTTCGTTTTAAGCTTTTGCAAATATCGTTAGCCTCTGATTGAGCTTTGGAACTTTAATTTCTGGATGTGCTTTTTTATAACCTTCCAAAATATTTCTTAAAGGGGAACACTTAATAGTTTTCGACATTGTCACACGAAAACCTTAGGCAAATCAAGCTTGGGATTCAGATTTCAAAAATAGGCGAAAGAAAAGAAACCATTTCTATCGGAAGGAGGATCCGATTCATCCTCGCTAATGCTAGTGGCGACTAGAAAGTGGCATTAAGGAGTTTAAGCTGACATTACGCGTACTCTACATTTAGCAGTCCTTACGCGTACGTGTAGCTTGTTCTGCAGTGAACTTTTCTGTTTGTTTTAAATGCGCTGCTTAAATTGGCTACACGTACGCGTAAGTAGCTGATCATTGCTTAAAGTTTATACTATTTAAGCGATGAAATATAAATTTGGTTAAATAATTGTAGAAATCGTTCCCACGGTGGACTTCTTTGTTTTTTCTTCACAAAAGAGAGCCAATTGGCCTCTAACTGACTTCGAAATAAAATTAATGTTAAATGTGACGTCACGCATCGAAGAACCCCTCCCTCCCCCTTGTCACGGACCGTCACAAACTTACAAACCCCCTCCCCCATAAGAGTGTGACGTAGTTTATGGACGATCCTTAAGGCGTTATGTTTGTTTAGTCATTTGAATTTCAATAGTTTTGGTTTGGTAAATATTAGGTGAGGTGAGGTAAGTTAAAGTCTGGTTAGGGTATGATGATCTATTTGTACTAAAGTGTTAAGGTGAACAAGGGTTAAGAACAGTTCAAAACCCTAGAAAATACTACTATTTCCCAAAACAGCAGCCGCTATTTCTAAAAAAGCAGATTTGACCAACGCCGCTATTTTTTAGAACAGCGGATGCTATATCGGAATCTGCTGTTACAAGCAAAATGTATTATATTAATTGAGCGTGTTTCACAAGAGCGTTTAAAAAACGCGTTTTTTCATAAACGCGTTTTTCATTGATGTTTTTGATCATTTTAGCGCTTTTGAAAACAGCTTAGCTCTATTGTATAGTAGATATTGCAAGTTTCACATTATTTAATTCAGCCGAAATTGTATTACGTAAGTTAGAGTTAGGCTGGGTTATATGAACCCCAATACTATTATTATAGGTTGAGTGATTTGAACCCCAATAGTATTATAACAGGTTCAGTGATTTGAACCCCAATAGTATTAGGATAGGTTGAGTGATTTGAACCCCAATAGTATTAGGATATGTTGAGTGATTTGAACCCCAACAGTATTAGGATAGTCGTAGATGTTAAAATTCTGATCCATGGTTTATCACTAATTAAATTCTAAGTTTTATTAAAAGTCCGCTACTTCATGGAGAAATATATTTATTTTATTTAAAGTTTAAAATCAGGAGCTTTCGAGTCGTGACTCTTCCTCAGCTAGTCATAATACTTATTAAATTTAAATTTACGATTAAATTTGATAAAGGGCAAATATCTATAGGAGGATGGGGTGGTTTTAAAAATCTAAAAAACTTAACGGATAAGGGGTAGTCATTGTTTAAAAAAATCATGAATCGATGTAAAAAGGAAATTTTTAATCGTAAATTTAAATTTAATAAGTATTATGACTAGCTGAGGAAGAGTCACGACTCGAAAGCTCCTGATTTTAAACTTTAAATAAAATAAATATATTTCTCCATGAAGTAGCGGACTTTTAATAAAACTTAGAATTTAATTAGTATTAGGATAGGTTGAGTGATTTTAACCTCAATAGTATTGGGATAGGTTGAATGATTTGAGCCCCAAATAGTTTTATGTTAGGTAAGGTTAAGTTGGGTTATTACAACCCCCATAGTTTTAGACTTATTTGAACCGCTATAGTATTAAATAAGTCTTGGTATGGTTAATTGAACCTCAGTAGTATTAGGTCAGGTAAGGTTGGGTTATTTGAAAAAAATATTATTCAGGTTGGACCGGGTAATTTGAACCTGAATGTCAGTAGATCAGGTAATGTGAGGTGATTTTGGTTTGGGTTATTTCAACCAAAATAGAAAAGTATCAGGTAATTTTATATTAAATTGGGTAAATTGAACCAAAATAGAATAAGGTCAGGTAATTTTATATTGAATTGGGTAAATTGAACCAAAATATTAGTAGATCAGGTAATGATAAATAAGGTAAAGTAGGTTTGGGGTACAACACCATTTTACACCTTTTCCTAAATATCGCTTATATTTTAATATTTTTAGCCCAACCCAAAATTTGCTCGATAAGCGCTTTTAGGCACGCCGATAGGGGAACAGACACATTGGGATTCTCTCGCTTCAAGATGTTAACCTATTTCGTATTAAAGTTTCGGTAACATATCATTATCCTTAAAAAGAACGGAATTTTTAATATAAAAGGAAAAATGTATAAAAATTATATCTTATTACAAAATTATTAGCATTTAATTAGTCTTAAAACGTGAACTACTGCTTCGCCATTGGTTTCGTGGAGTCTGCTAAATCAAACCAGACGCCACTAAACCAATGTCGGCCCGGTGGTCCTCGTTTTTAAGTGCTAAATATTTTGCAATAAGAGATCATTTATTTTTTCTTTTATAATTAGAAAATGGCCGTTCTTTTAAGGTATAATGTCATGTTACCTGAGTAACCTGACCGTTTCCCTTAAGTAAATTTACTCGGAAAAAAGGAAACCAAATCAACATTTCTCCTTAAAATATTTCCTAACATTTATTACCCTAAATATTGCCATACCTAATTTTTGTAAAAACTGATTTAATAAACTTTTCGTATTAAGTATCGTTCGACTTTTTTTTATATCCCGATGGAGTTTGGCTCCTAGCCCACAAGGGGTCAATTATTTGACCTCCTCCCATGAACCCAAAACATATACTGTGCTGTGACGCCTGATACTACTAATCACGATCTGTCTCGCCATAATGACGGTTGTGTTTTAAACTAGTTTTCCAAGCTTTTCTCAATTTTACACTCTAAAACAAACAATTTTAGCGCAAGCGCTTATTCCATAACACTGTACAAAAAATTAAATATTCCAAAAAAATATATGTACTATTTTAAATTTCAGCTAAATTACAAAGTAAAATAAAACCTACTTGAAAAAGTCTTCTTTACAAAAGACTTGACCATTTCTGGCAAAGCACTTTTCGGTTAACTGAGCTTGACAATCTACGCACTTCAAACATTTGGCGTGCCAAGATCTTTCCAGAACTTTCAATATGAACCTGTCTAAGATTGGCTGTTCACACCCAGCGCAACGAGGAATAGTGGCTGAAATAAAGAAAATAAGCAACCCTTTAAAATTCTTGATCATAAACTGGTTCATTCTACTTATAGTAATATAGTTCTGTTATGCATACGCATGGATCTGAAGTACTGGCTTAATTTGTGCCATTATCGACTAAAGGTTTCTCCTCCAAACCCAAGCAGAACAGAGGCATGGTTTACTACGACATTTTCTTTGTCACATAACAATTTCCTTCCCCTTCACACTTTACAAAATCTGTGTGATATTGTATCGACTCATATTGTACAATTAGTTAAAGGGGCAGCTTGTGTTTTCAGTCGAGGTCTGTAGTATCACGATTGAACGAGAAGTTTCTAAATACACTGGCAACTGTTTTCTTTTTATACCAGAGATTAATCAAAATGCCTCTAAAATTATGATTCCAGACGAGTGAACTTCAAAAATAGAACTATTTTTGATAAGAGTTCCGTATCTTAATAACACCACAAGAGCATTTTGTAACCATCTGAAATTGTACTTGTAAATAATTACAACTAATAAAAATTCGTGTGTCTTTCAAAAATTATATTATTTTAAAAAACTTCAAGACTGGTGTTAAGAAAAGGCAAAGGATCCCCCAAGAAGTGTCTTATCACAAGATAATTGGACTGTATTTTACAATCGGTTGTCTTCTAAGAAAACAATGCCATTTACGCACACATTTTTACTTTGTGTGGTAAAGTAATAACTAAATGGAGTTATGAGCTTATTTTTTGTGGGTCGGTAGGTACGTTTGTGATTTGTGCGTGTGGCTCGGAATCTCGGAAACAAATCTGCTAAAAACTGCTTTATGAAATTGTCCTCAATCGGCTTGCAATTTGTAAAGGCAAAAAAGAAGCGGGTTAAATAGCAATGTTCACTAAATTCAGGAATTCATGACGTATCATAAACTAGAAATGCCACCTTATAGTGAAGTGGCCACTGTATCGCGCCAGTATTGAATTGAGCAGGAATTTCTGAAGTTAATGTATGGGAGCAAATGTATAGTCTTAGAAAGTTGTAGGGTATTGTACAACCTTAGCACATTTGAAACCACACCGATTACTGCAAAATAATTTCTGCTCTTGTTTAAAGATAAAATGACAAAAAAAAACTATATTTTCTAGTATACGAAGAAACCTAAATTGCGAGCTTCCTTATTAGTCAAAGAATTTAGTTTCTAATTGTAAAGTCGGTATTAATTACACAAATACTAACTTACACAGAAAATCAGATAAATAGTAAATAATTCCGAAATATGTACTTCCAGTGGCAGCGATGGATGACATGGAATCAAGGATAGATTTAATTTTAGTAGTAGGAACGGAGAACGGTTAGTATTTACTTTAGTCCGACTCATGGCCCAGTATAAAGCCCTCCCTTCAACACGTAACGAAAATTTTACATTTTGATGACGTTGCTGACGGGAACGGGGAAAATACCTAATTCCTTTTTACATCTGTCGTTCATACCCCTTCGTCCCGTGGAAGAGGGTCCGAGACTTTGACGCGCGCCCACATTACTCTGTTTTCCATTCCTACTTCTAAAATTAAATCTATCCCTGATGGAATATGAACGCGAACTTGAAAAGTAATAATCAAGGTCATGAATAAATAAGTAAAATATAAAACTCTCTCCAAAAAAAATAATTTCGCAGTTATAACCGGTCTGAACGGAGCCTCCGAAATTATCTAGGCCCGTTCTTGTCAGTTTCAAATAGGATATATTTTTACCCTATATGTGTACTATCTGGCGCGCGTCATAGCCCCGGACCCCCTTCCCCATTAAGGGGGGCTTTAAAAGAAGAGGCGGGTCATGGCGACAGAGGTAAAAAGGAATTACGCATTATTCGCCGGCACCATCAGCAACGTCATCAAAACGTAGTTTAAGTGAGCCAATAAGATAATTTAAACTTTTCGTAACGTGTTGGAGGGAGGGGCTCTATTCTGGGCTATGAGTCGGACTGAAGTAAATATTAACCGTTCTCCATTTCTACTTCTAAAATTAAATCTATCCCGGAATGTTTGGACTACAAAATTAATTATGAGATTTTAACATTGTTGTTTTTTAGTAAAAAAAAACTACTTGAAGTTGCTAATTCACAGTTTTATTATACCGTAAGAGAAATTTTTTACCACTTCATAACATTTCACTTTTTTTAACCTTAAATTTTTTTCCTTTACAAAGTTGGCATGATTGTTTAATAAAGGTCTTCGGAAATTTTCGAAATTATTTTTTTACTATCAGCGACCTTGGCTTCACCGCTCTGCGTCTATGCCTTGCCCTATTATTGTAGCAGTCTGAACTTCCTTATTTTACGGTACTAAAAGCGCCATCAAGCGAGAAAACACGGCGAACTAAATTAGTGTAAAAATCTTCGCGATAGGCAGGGGCCTAGATCATTTCGGAGGCTCCGGTCTGAAACCTTTATCATGCTTCCGCATCCTCTCTGACAACACCCACCCGTCATTATTCGCGAATTATCCGATTAAATACAATTGTATTTTGATACAACGGGCCATAGTTCATATCGGATTTCATCCATCAAGTCACATTGGTCCCGGCCGGGCTTGCAATATGACTAGTCTAAATAACCAATAATAGAAAACCGTTCAGCCGTACCTCTGATTTAAAGTAGCTTTGCGATCAATATCTCGTTTTAGATTTTTCCGTTGACTTGCATTTACAGTAAAATGACTTAATTTCATATTCGAATTTTTAAGTCTTTCGAGTTTGTGCTGTGTAAGGATTTCTTTCACCAATTTTAAATGTGTTTATTACCTAAATATTTTTGAAAATAGATTATGATGCGGTAAAACAAGACATTTTAAATTTGAGTACAAAACATGACCAGAGTATTTTGTTTGCTAAACTATAAAGTTCCCCAGAACATGTTATAAATTAATGACCCGTTACAGAGAAACCGCCAAAGCTTTTAGATAATTTTATATATTTAAGTTCAGACTATTCGGTTAAAGTTCGACAACCAGAAATTTAGGTCCTTGGCACTAAAGAGACCCACCTTATTTAAAAATATATCATCCCAATTATATTTGTCTCCCATTAAAAACTACTAACAAGTGCCCAGGCAAATTTTAAAAATACTTGGCCAGCAATGAGGAGAGGTAGTTTGTAACATTGGATCTTCTAAATTTATACACTTGCTTGGTAGTAACTCTAATATTCGCGAATACTTAGCCTAGTATTTGCGACTCGCGAGTATTAGGGTTAGCTATTCGCGATTACTAGGCTTAACTATTCGCGATTAATCGGTTAGTAAAAATTTACCGAGGCCTAACTATTCGGTATTCGATTTGGAATAAACTATTCGATTCGGTATTCTTTTTGGAATAAACTATTCGATTCGGTAATCGATTTGGAATAAACTATTCGATTCGGTATTTGATAAGGAAAATTTTTTGGTATTCGGTAACCGCTTCGATAGCCAAAAAGTGGTATTCGCATACCCCTATAATTAACTCACTGTTATCTGAGCCAACACGCAGTGATTGAAGAAATCCATCACCTTTGCGTAAATTATTTATAAATATGTTATTTTTGAAATATTGCTTCGTTTATATCTTCGAATGGTTATTTTTTCAGTACAGTTTGGATATGAAGGCAGCAATTTGACTTAATTCCGTTGGTAATATGCATGCATAAATATTTGAAGAGTTTAATGAGTTCTCTCCATGCTGTATAATAAGATCTTTTTTTTTTAAAAAATAAGTTCGATTATGCTCAAGTCGTGGTATAAATTTGAAACTGTCTACATTTTTATTTTTTTGAAAAAATGTAAAATTGAGTTTCGTTTTAAGGAAAAAAAGCTATATAGTAATAGTACAATGCTCTACTGACGGCAAACAGATGAAAAACAGCCCTATTATAACGGCTTCATGGTAATTACGGTGTTTTTCAAAATATGCGTACCTATTCAACTCGAATATTAGCATGTTAATCGAAAATTTACCATTCGAAATGGTGATTAAACTAGAAGTATATTCCCATAATCAACCGTTGTTATTGACCGAGACGTGTATTCAACATTAAATCTATAAGGATTTCAATCAAATGTCAAAACTGATCCTTCTAGAATTTATATTTTTAATTGAAAAACATATTAAGACTAGTGTATATAGGTATAAATATATGAAGTAGCATTTAAGAACTACAAGCTAAAACCTTTCAACGATTCTCCCCCATTTCCCCCAAAAACAGTTTCCCAATTTCCATTTCTCCCAAAATATTTTTCCCAAATACTGAAACATTGGCTATCGTATATTATTTAATTCCAATGCCTCTATTGTAACTGAGCCGAATCGAAGCTAACCTGACCTGACCTGTAAAACAATCAATATTTTGGAAAAGGCATATATTTCTTGTTCAAGGACCTTAATAAATGTAACGATTATTGTTCCAGAATCTTAAAAAACAATTTGTTGGAAAAGGCCCGTTATTAGGCAAGGACCTCAATGAAAATAAAAATATTTTTGAAAATCAGTGATCCTACCACTTCCAAACCTAACCTAACCTTTCCTAACCCTACCAAACCTAACCTTACCCAACCCAACCTAACCTACCCCAACCTAACCAAACCTAACCTAGTTATGTCCTGCGTAATCACTTTACCAACAGAATCCAAAGGCCTCGCTCCTTCATGTCCTCTATTTCTCATTTTTTACAATCGCCGACCGGTCATAGCTAGTACATCCCAGGGTTTGTGCGAAAGGGGAGTAAAAATTTTTGGGCGAAATATTCTTTTTGGGAATCATGGGATTGGGGAAAATGGGAACATTTATTTTTCCTTTAATTCAGTCTTTCCCAAACGTTAATTAGAACTTAAAATCAAAATATTATAACTCAAGATTTTACTTATATCTTAATATTTTGGTATTACATTATTTTCACGTATATCTGACCATTTGGTAAGCAAAGACTGTAAAAGGAGCTAATCAGCTCTTGTGATTTGATTTTCAAACATTGAGAAATCGAATTAAAAACTTGTTTTCAAAAATATGAAATATATCTTATATTGCTCAGTGATTTACACGTGTAGCATTATATTATTGATGATTTTCATAATCGGTCCATAAGTTTCAGAGAATTACCCCTACATACACACAATAAAATAATGAAACAAATTTTACAGAAGTGAGATGAGACTAGAAGTATCGAGGTAACCAAATTCTTCACTTGGTGAAAGTGAATATTCTTGATAAGACACCAACGGTTGGCCCTCTAATAGCGGTTTCTGAATTTTCCCTCCGAAACGTGAGACGCTCGTGGCGGTAGACGGCCGAACTAGATTAAGCACCCGCGTCCGTGTTCTTCGGCTTTAGGTTGAGGGGAAGGGGGTTGGAAATGTTTTTGGAACTCGACCAATTTTTTTCTCTCTAGTGTAGGCGCGATGGAAGCGGCATAAAATCCTCAAATTTGTTCACTGGTCCTAGGATCTACTACCAATTCTAGAGCAATTTACTTATAGTCTCATCTTACTTCTGGTAATAAGCAAATGAGATAACTTTCCATGTGAAAATGTTTTTCTTTTCGATTTCAAAGAACTTCATTTTAAATAATTTCAGTATTTGGCTTTGCGTTTTATGACTAAATTGTTTGGTGCAAATATGACATTATAGCTCGTGTTAAACAATGCCACTAGTCTTTAACTCTTGAAACAGTGAGATTATTTGTAGGGAAATAATGACTTCAAAATTTCTTCGTTAGATACAATTTTTCGAATTTGTTAAATTTTTTTCAATGGAGCTATTGACGATATTTTGGCTAAATATTTAAAAGTTGACCCTAATAGATCACACTGATTTAGTCTATCAATAGTTACGTACCGAAATATATCCCAACTTTTCTTATGATGTGGTAAAAACGTTGACTATAGTAATAGTTCGTTTGGCTAGAACATTGTGATGCATATCAAGAGCAACGAAATGATCAAAGCTTGAGTAAAAATATAATTATAGAGTTTATGAAATTAACCAATAAGAGTGTACGAAAACGCGTCACAACCTATACGGCTTACAATTTAATTTCGTTAAGATAAAATTTCAATAGAACTTATACGACCTAAACATTATTTGAAATAATAAATAAATAGCGCGAAACTTTTTTAACGGTCAAACTTGAAAGATCTCTTGAGTCAAAAGCGCTACTTGTTTTCCTATTCCTTTTTGGTGATTTTTTATACCCTGAAACTAATATTTTTCCTTATAATTTCACTTAATTTGCGAGGGGGTAGACACTTGAGAACTCAGGTGAACAATATGTCTTGAACTCAATGTACTATCAAAGCTGAAATGTGAGTTCCGAAGATTTTGAACTCAATGTACTGTCAAAGCTGAATTGTGAGTTCCGAAGGCTTTGAACTCAATGCACCGTCAAAGCTGAACTCTTTTGAACTCAGGTGTACACAGAGATCCAAAGCGTTTACCCCCTCGTCAATTTTCTCTTCATCTCTTTCTCAATTCAAGCGATATCCTTGGGGGATGAAACCTCCATGTATTAATTTCTTTTCAAGTCTATCAACAAATCTTAAATATTGGAAGAAACACGGACAGTTGCTATAAAATACGTTTACCTACGTCTCCAAACTTTGTCTCAGTTTATCATTGGCGTGTGGTGTTGCGACTAATTATAAACTAAAATTTATATGGGTGCACAACCGCCAAGTTGAGCACTCTTTCATCGAAGGCTCAGAGCCTTTTGCACGTTTGTTGTGGGTAAAGTGAGAAATCTACCCCGAAACAACAAGTGTGTATCTAATAAAGCTTAAGAAATATCTCAAGTCAAAGTTCCCTTATTTGATCGCTGACTCACTGATCAAACTTCTAAGTAGAACTGTTCACGAGCTTGAGCCATCTTAGCGACTCGATTAATTAGCGAGCGAGCTTTTAAAAGGTCGAGCCGAGCTGAGACACTACGACTCGCGAACCGGCTCCCGAGCTTAGTCACTAATTTAGTCTTTTTGTTGAGAGTGAGACCAGGCTAGGTTACGTTTGGTTTTATAAGGCCAGGCTAGGTTTGGTTTTATTAGGCCAGGCTAGGTTTGGTTTTATTAGGCCAGGCTAGGTTAGATTAGGTTAGGCCATGCTTCGTTAGGTTTGGATTGGCTTATGTTTAATTTTGTTTTGGGTTAGGTTAGGTTTAATTTTGTTTAAGCCTAGGCTAGGTTTAATTAGGTTAGGTTACTTTGGTTAGAGAAGGCTAGGTTAAATTTGGTTACTCTTGGTTAGGCTTAGGTTTAATTTTGTTTAGACTTTAATTTAGGTTTAGTTTTGGGTAGGGTTAGGTTAGGTTCAGCCAAAATTTTAATTTATTTAAATAAAATTTGATTAGTTTTTTCCAGAATAATTTTATGCTTTTTCCAATATATTGTTACTTAAAATTAGTTACTTCACCAATGCTTTGACGCCTTTCCCAAAAAAGGTTGCATTTAATTAGTTACTTCCCTAGTAGTATAACCCCTTTACCTACTTACAATAATTTGACCCCTAGGTTAGGTTTGTCTGGACTAGAAGGTCATGTTAGCGTTGATTAGATCTGGTTACATTACCCGTACAAAAATTTACGGCTGCATTTTGCTTTTAAGTAGATTTTGTTCGATCTGCATTATTTTGCAAACGTACTGGAATATTCTGGAATAATACTGAAATAAACCTGAAAAAGGTTCAACTTCAGACAAAATTTAGATGCATTCCAGAGAGCACTGCAGAACATCTTAGAAGTTTTGCAGAAAAGAAATACCTGTCGCTGGAAAACTCAGTAGAGCAGATATACATACCTAATTAAGCTACTCTACAGTCATAAAATAGCTATCTTACAGCTAGAAAACAGAGGGGAAACAGTAATTCCCGTATAAAATCAGGTTGTTTGAAGGCTCATTACAGGTACCTTTCAGATTTTTTATATGCATGTTACAGTCAGAAAGAGGTAAGTTTGTAGGATAATTGCAGGTGCGTTTCAGATTTTTTGTAGGGTCATTACAGGCGCGTTTCAGATACTTTGTAGGATAATTGCAGGCGCGTTTCAGATACTTTGTAGGATAATTGCAGACGCGTTTCAGATACTTTGTAGGATAATTGCAGACGCGTTTCAGATACTTTGTAGGATAATTGCAGACGCGTTTCAGATACTTTGTAGGATAATTGCAGGCGCGTTTCAGATACTTTGTAGGATAATTGCAGGCGCATTTCAGATTCTTTGTAGGATAATTGCAGGTGCGTTTCAGATATTTTGTAGGATCATTGCAGCCGCGTTTCAGATACTTTGTAGGATAATTGCAGGCGCGTTTCAGATACTTTGTAGGATAATTGCAGGCGCGTTTCAAATACTTTGTAGGATAATTGCAGGCGCGTTTCAGATACTTTGTAGGATAATTGCAGGCGCGTTTCAGATACTTTGTAGGATAATTGCAGACGCGTTTCAGATACTTTGTAGGATAATTGCAGGCGCGTTTCAGATGCTTTGTAGGATAATTGCAGTCGCGTTTCAGATACTTTGCAGGATCATTGCAGGCGCGTTTCAGATACTTTGTAGGATAATTGCAGACGCGTTTCAGATACTTTCTAGGATAATTGCAGACGCGTTTCAGATACTTTGTAGGATAATTGCAGACGCGTTTCAGATACTTTGTAGGATAATTGCAGGCGCGTTTCAGATACTTTGTAGGATAATTGCAGACGCGTTTCAGATGCTTTGTAGGATAATTGCAGTCGTGTTTCAGATACTTTGCTGGATCATTGCAGGCGCGTTTCAGATACTTTCTAGGATAATTGCAGACGCTAAATTTCCAAAAATTGTTTAAGAGGCTTACACTTGAGTTCAAACGTCAACAATAGCTATGTTTGAAATGATTTTAGGAATAAAGTTTCTTAAAACGATTTAACTAGAATTAAGGTAAATTAATGACGATTAAATTAATAAATATCAATTATATTTATTTAAATATACCACGCTGTAATATGTATACATCAAGGTTAAATTTTCTGCAGCTCGAAAAACGGGAAAATTCACAGCATTTCTAGAACTGCAAATTGACTGCCGTTTTTGCTTTGCGCCATCTATCGGATGGTGCAAAGGTTTAGTCCGACTATTTTTTACGGCTGGGCGCGCCTTTTTCCCCCATTTTCCCCCCTGTTTTTCCCGTGCGGAATTCAGAAGTTTTTAAAAAGTACTCAGTATCACACTTAGGTGGCTCTGCAACGTGAAAGAATTTTATTTATTTATGAAATTATTTTCCTCCTCGACCGGGTTTCGATCCCGCACCATCCACAGAGCTCTCACTCCACGGATTGACGCCTTTACGCTCTCGGCCGTCTACTCATATTAACAAGCTCGAGTTATGTTGCTTAAACCTAGCATCTCTCTCACGTCGGCAGTCGGCGCGTTCCTCTCGCGTCTTGCTTAGTTGGGGCAGGGAGGAGGTAACTTTGTTCGAGGCGGGGTCGCGGCGAGTCTCTCGTTTCCATGGTAGCGCGCCTATACAATGCCGAGAATTGAAATCTCTTGGCGGGAAATTCGCGAATGGTAGATAGGCAGTTTAAAACGGGTAGCGCTACAATTATAAAATACGTCGCGTTTTTAGCATTAGAAGGTTTACAAAATAATTTTAGGAATTGTACTCTTCGGAAAGTCTGAAATATAATAAAAACTAAACACATTTTTAAAGTAAGAGATATTTGATTTGTAAACCAAAAGAAATTAATACCGTAGTCTCTGGAGAGTGTATCATAGAAACCTCTGTAACTAAGCAAGTTTATGATATTACCATCTCTGTAAGTGTTCGAATTAAATAAATAAATATTTATATTGTAAGTTAATTAAATTAACTTGCAAGTGCTTCTAGACAGACACATTTTTGAGGTTAACCATACCTGTACATTTAATTTGGGAATTTAGGTTTTGGGATTAGATAAGCTAAAGTCTAAAAACTTATTTTTTCTCTTTAAGCGCGTTACAATTTTGGACAAACAAAGACGATAATTTGATGTTTAATTTTAGTATTGGCATTCGCAATAAAATCTTTCTATTAACGTTTGATTACTCAAATAATCCTTATAATAAATTTTACGAAGCACAAGCACTTTCTAAGGTTCTTTTCACTTTTCAGTAACAAATTTTGACAATGAAAAATTATCATTTCAAGTTTAAATTTGCCTAAAAACGATAATGATAATTTATTTAATTAACTCTTAATTGGATTCTTTTCAGTTACATATTTGCCAAAGACAAAATATCGTTTTAAGTTTAAATTTACCTATAAACGTTAATGATAATTTATTTAATAACTTCTTAATTTTAACTAATAAGAGTAATCAATTACTAATCATCACTTATGATCACTAACTTTAAGAAAAAAAGTTCAATATTACTTTTATAAATGTAATAAAAATAAGCATTGTTAACATGATAATTCAAAACCTAATACTACAACTTCACATTAAGTAATGAGTTCAGAAATAAATGTACTTGTTTCTCTCACCAGAAGGAAAACAATTATCTCAGGGTTGGCAAAAATCCGGATAATTTGAATAAAATCCAGACCAGTGGTTTTTATTGGATTTATCCGGATTTTTTAAAAACACGAGTTATTTTAGGTTTTTTTGAAGGCAAAGTACTTCTGTTTAGCTCTTATTTTAGTTTTGGGGCACTCCCCGACCCCTAGCTCCGATTCCAATATAAAATAGTCTACTAGTTTAACTGATAAAATGTTTTCATGAAATCAATTTCTTTCCTGAGTGCACGAGCCTATCACTAGCGCTGCTCCAGTGGATCCCTTACAAGGGGACTTTCCTCCTGAACTCCGGGTTTGGCTTGGCAAAGGCTTGTGGGCGGGATTTATACATGCACGTATAAATTCCGCCCACAAATGCCTCTAGCTTTCCCAAGCCAAAACTGGAGTTCGTAAGGAAAGTCAACTTGTCCACTGGAACCAACGCTATGCTTTAAGTTCGAGTAATACCAAAAGTGAATAGGCTACTACGTACAGAAAGTGTAGAAATCGAATTCTGTAGCGCCTTTTCCTGTGGTTTTAAAGAAAACTCTTGAGCAGACGACGCGTAAAAGATGAAGTCAAACCAGATTGGTTGTATTCGAACTTCCCTCCGTTTAGAGCAGCCAATCGTGCTTCAAAGCAATTACATCACCGAAAGTAGTTCGAGTAAGGAAATGTAAAGCCCCGCCCATTGACATGCGCGATAACCACTGGATGTTTTACTTCCAACAGCAACCCGTAGATGGCGAAAAAATCTACTTTTTGGCGCGAAATTTAAAATGCTTAGTTATAGATCATTGGTGTTGCTATAGGTAACGTTAGTTCAAATCATAATGAAAAGGTGAATATTAGTGTTATATGTATATTTCCTACCACGTACACATTATTTATTACTAAACAATAAAGGATTTACATTTATTATTATTAATCCTGACGTTATGAAAAATGGTTTAAATTATTGGTAGACCGAGTGATGATGAATTGCTTGGAAAATACCTGCCCTTGCGTTTTTGCAATTTAATGTCTTTTTTTCAATAAAAGACTAACAGTTTTCTAATAGCTAATTTGTTTGAAGGATCATTTTTCTGTGAACGTTTGCAGTTAATTGCAGGATGAGGAGAGCAGTCTTTGTAAAGAGCGGCTCTTGGAGTCAATTTAGCTCCCACAAATGTAAATAATGACGATAATGACTGTGACCCTTTTGTTATGGTCTTAACTTTGCATTAATTTTGCCCAAGCAAAGTAAGTTTAACAAACATTCATTCTATTTCATAATTGCGATTAATTACTTTTTTGGCCAATTCAATTAACTTCAAGCGTAGCACTTTACAAAAACGTCTCTCTTCATCATGGAATTAACCTCAGCTGAACTTATAGTTTAAAAAAAAAAACAAAAACAATCCTGATTGCAAAAGAGCAAGAGATGTTATTAAATCCAAACTTGTTGTGCATTTCCTCTGTTCATTCTTTTATTCATCTCAGACATAGATATTGTGAATGCATCAGTTGGTTTTGGGGCTTCAATTGAAGGAACTGCATGTGGGAGTCTCTTTATTATTTTTACCAAAGCAATTCAGAGAAAAATGATAATGCAAACGAAGTGGCTATTAGTAAACTATTAGTCTTTCTTTGATAGAACAAGACATTATCTTGCAAAAGACAAGGCATCATTGCTTGGTCCACCGATAAATTTAAACATTGTTTCCTAACGTTGGGATTATTTGGGAAATATACATCCATTTCTGTGCTTCTAAAACTCGGGATTGGACATTTACAACTCATATTTATTTAAGAAATAATAAATTTAAATCCTAAAGACAACTTATTCCCATAATTATACAATAATAATAAAAACTCATGGACTTAAAAATATTAACTTATATTGTTTTGTAATAAACCATGTGTATGTTGTTTAAAACATGGCGAGAAATATATTTTAAAATCTATATAATACCACTAATATTCATCTTTTTATTAAGATTCGAACTAACATTATCTGTAGCAAGACTAATGTTCTAAAACGAAGCAATTTCAATTTCGCGCCATAGGATAGATTTTTCCCGCCATCTACGTGTTGCTGTTGGAAGTAGAACATCCAGTGGTTACCGCGCATGTCAATGGGAGGGGCTATACCTTTCCCCACTCGGTCTAATAGTCACGTGTACCAGGAACTATAACTTCAAGAGGTAGGGATACAAAGGTACAAGTGATTCGCCACCGCGTTACTGTGGTTTTCCGCTAAGGCGGGGACGTTTAAGAGAGCGAGAAAAATAACACGTTTCATAACAACGCGGAAGTTCTTCACTTTCTGTACGTAGTAGCCTATTCACTTTTGGTAATACTGGTAAAATATTGTAAGCTGTAACTGGACAGTAACTGGTAACATAACTATTAGTTTTATCATTTATAATAAATAATCTTTAGTTGTCGCTTCCTATACTTTTGCCTTGTTTCTGGTTGTATTTTAATAATTTTTATGGCACAAAATTGATTTTGCCCCATTCATAATTAAGCCGGATATTTTAGGTGGATTTTTTTAAGTGGATTAATCCGGATTAAACCAGGTGGTTTAAACCGGACTGGATAGATAGTTGCCAACCCTGAATTATCTAGACATCAAGAAACAATATCAATATCATCATCCCATTCGTAAACGCAACAGTTATGAACCAAATTTCAAAATTTGCAAAAAAATATCTTCGAACTCACTTCCTTGCTGATTGCAGACGCTTTTCTATGCCTAGCAGCCTACCGGCGTTTCCCTATTGTAGCGTCACCTACGTACACTACTATTTTAGCAATTTGGAAGAAATAATTATTCATTGTTAACTATCTATTAAATTTAGTTTTTTAATTGTAAATTTTATGTATGAGCAAAACAGTTTAAAATTACTTTGGCATATGTATTAAAAATAGGCCGACATGATGGCGCTAAATAGAGCCTAGATCTGACTTAGATAACCAGCCTTCATTCCGACTCTCAGAGCATTCCACCCCCATTTTTCCTTATAACTACACCCCCAGTTCAAAGAATTCGATTTACATGTATAAGCGCGACTTTTGAAGAAAATTCGAAGGAACCGAAAATTAACATTAAGTTTTATGGGAGGAGGTAGGTATTTTTGCCAGATCCTTTCTTTGACCTATTGATTCAAATGACCTTAAATTGTAGTGAGACGTGTGTTTCAATGTGTTTTATTATACTGAGAAAGATTAAAGAAAGGCCAAACTGATGATATCTTCGGATCTACTGATCCAAACGTCCTGAAATTTCACCCGAGGTGTGTTACAATCTATTCTATTACATTAAATAGGATAAATATTTGAATAAAAATGAATTTCTAATGTAAAAATTGTAAATTCAGTATTTCTAATGTGAAAATTGTAAATTCAGTATTTAATCCACAATTCAGTACTTACAACCATTTTCCAAGAAAGAAACCCAGCCCCTTCCTTGTCCAAAACAGGCCTTTTAGAGAGTAATAGATTATAAAACCAAGACCTCTTGAACCAATATTCTTAGATTTGTAAACGTGCCGAGGGGCAGGTCTCGCGAAACCTGATCAGTTGAATAACACATATAATGAGAACGTTCTGCGTTCGTTACCAAATGATACTGATAAAAAATTATTGCATTAAAATGTAAGGTCTCCCTCGCAAGAAGCTTCAGAATGTCATCGAAAAAGTAGAGTACCGCTGAGAGGAAGCTTTTTTCTTCTTGGACCTGCTTGACAACTAAGTATAATTTAAAACTATATCTCAAGTAAATCCTGGTTTTTTTTTACCAACAGTAACTGATATTGTGATACTTTTCCCCCACCCTTTCAGTTAGTTTCTTAACATAGTAACGTTTACTTGGTAGAAACACAAGGGCTTTTCTGAACTTTCCCATTTAGATGTGTTGTAAGCTTTATGGCCTGTAATTTGGTTTAGTTACAGGATTTTTAGTGCCATGTGTAAGCGATATGTTTAATCTTGGAAAGGGCCTGAAAGTACTAAATTTATCATTTTGACAAAACTAATTAATTTGAAAGTTTTTAACCATTTTTAGATATAATAGATAGTAGCCAATCTCTCATTAAAGTTTCATTACATTTGGACCATTAAACCTAAATATATTGTGGATTGAATACTGAATTTACAATTTTGGCATTGGATATTATTTATCAACAAGAGGAAAAAATGATACTTGAACTTCATATCACATTATTTGTGTTTTTGCTTTTGCGCTTCGAGTTGCAAAACTATTTTCCCGGCCCTTGCTGGCAGGCTGGCTGGGTGCCTTTCCGCCCTTTTTCGCGCGCGGAATTAGATTTAAATTTATTAATAGCATTTAGAACCATACTTATGTGGCTTTGCAACGTCAACGTATTTTATTTATTTAAGAAACTATTAAGATTAGTCATGGTAAGTAATTGACTACACTTATTATAAGTTAAAACAACAGATAATTAAATAAATTATTAAGAACGCTTACAGGCAAATTTAAACTTCAAATAATAATTTTGGTTTGTCAAAAATTGTATGTGAAAAGAACCTTACAAACTGCCTGGTCCAATTTATTATTAAGGGTTATTTGAGTAATCAGACGTTAATAGAACGATTTTGTTGCGAATACTAATGCTTATAATTTAATCTACAAATTATCATGTTTGTTTATAAAAAATTGTAACTGAAAATAACCGTTGAAACTGCTTTGTCGAAACTATCATTGAGTTTATCAAACCGCACTAGAAAGATTTTATTGTGAATACTAATTCAAAAATAGTTTGTATAGTATAAAACAACTGTAATTGTTTTTGTTAAAGAATTTATTTTAAGGTCAATGATTATATTAAACCAAAGTCATACTAAATTGATTTTGTTCATAATCGAAAGGATATTTGATAAGGAAAAAGAGAATATCGCCAAAAATATTTGCCGGAATCACAACAGTTCTAGCCAAAAGAGGGCGCGCAAAGCATAATATGGCCGGGGCCATCTTGTTACATTTTCTGTTTGTTAACTGTGAACTGTCTAGCCTGGCAGAAATATGCAGCGCGATTCTGCAAACGCTAAGCAAAAGTAGAAATACCAGCTGCTAGTTTAAAACTGTAATTTGACCATTTTTATAGACATGTTACAGGTCTGCAAAAGTGATAGAAAAGTAGAAATACCAGCTGCTAGTTTAAAACTGTAATTTGACCATTTTTATAGACATGTTACAGGTCTGCAAAAGTGATAGAAAAGTAGAAATCCAGCTGCTAATTTAAAACTGTAATTTGACCACATTTATAGACATGTTACAGGTCTGAAAGAGTGATGGAAAAGTAGAAATCCACCTGCTAATTTAAAACTGCAATTTGACTACATTTATAGATATGTTACAGGTCTGCAAAAGTGATGGAAAAGTAGAAATTCAGCTGCCAATTTAAAACTGTAATTTGACCACATTTAGAGCCATATTGCAGGTATTCAAAAGTAGGACATTTTACTTGAATTGAATACCTGCAATATGTCTATAAATGTGGAATAGTTACAGTTTTAAATTTTAAGCTAGATTTCAACTTTTCCATCACTTTTGCAGACCTGTAACATGTCTATAAAAATGGTCAAATTACAGTTTTAAATTGGCAGCTGGTTTTCTACTTTTCCATCACTTTTTCAGACTTGTAACATGTCAATAAATATGGTCAAATTACAGTTTTAAATTGGCAGCTGGAATTCTACTTTTCCGTCACTTTTTCAGACTTGTAACATGTCAAAAAATATGGTCAAATTACAGTTTTAAATTGGCAGCTGGAATTCTACTTTTGCATCACTTTTTCAGACTTGTACCATGTCTATAAATGTAGTCAAATTACAGTTTTAATCTAGCAGCTGGTATTTCTTTTTTTCCATCACTTTTGCAGACCTGTAACATGTCTATAAAAATGGTCAAATTACAGTTTTAAATTGGCAGCTGGATTTCTACTTTTCCATATATTTTTCAGACTTGTAACATGTCTATAAATGTAGTCAAATTACAGTTTTAAATTGGAAGCTGGATTTCTACTTTTCCATCACATTTGCAGGCGTGTAACATGTCTATAAATGTGGTCAAGTTGCACTTTTAAACTAGCAGCTGGTATTTCTACTTTTTCATCACTTTTGCAGATCTGTAACATGTCTATAACTGTGGTCAAATTACAGTTTTAAACTAGCAGCTGTTATTTCTACTTTTGCATCGCGTTTGTAGATTCGAGCTGCATATTTCTGCCAGTACAGACAATTAACAGTTAATAAACAGAAAATGTAGAAACGGCAGACAATTTGCAGTTATGGAATTGCTGTGAAATTTTCGCGTTTTTCGAGCTTCAGAAAATTTAGCCTTAATGTATACATATTACAGCATGGTAGCGGTAAAAAAGCGCGTATGCAGATGAATTACAGCTTAAAATTTTTGCACGGGTAGGCTATGTAACTCAAAGTAAGAACAACAAGTTGGGAAACAAAAAAAAACCTCTCCGAGTCGAGACAACCCAATTGAGAGGTTTTTATTAAATAATTAAATAAATATAATTGATATTAACTATTTTAATCGTCAGTAATTTACCTTAATTCTACTTAAGTAGTTTTTAGAAACGTTATTCCTAAAATAATTTTAAACATAGCTATTGTTAATGTTTGACTTCAACCGGACACCTTTTTCACAAATTTGGAAAATTGAGGGTAAATAAGGCGTTTGATTCACAGTAAATAATAAGAAAAGCCCTGACATTGGGAGAATTGACGCTTCTTGTAACCCTAGCCGATCGCCGCGTACATTTTAACCCTTACGATGATAATGGAGTAGAAGTCAAGAGTTTTGTGTTCGTCCGAATGAGATTTTGGTCTAATGGGAGAAAACCTACGTACAAAGCAGCGATAGCCAAATGGCGATATGTTTTACATAAACTGAATAAAACTTTTAATGAAAATTGACTGTACATGGGATCTCTGAATCTGTTACGGCTGTAGCAATTCCAATGCGAAGCTTGGCATACTTTTACACTGGTAGGGTTTATGTTAGGGTAATGATAATTACATTTGGTTTTCACCGTTATGTCTTCAATAGTAAAAGGCCTTCAAACTGGATTTACTAAATATCAGGGATGCCTACTTAAGAGCTCGATATTTTCAACACATTATTCAAGTTATTTCATTCTTATTTTAAGGAAAAGTTCAGATAACATAACTTAATGTTTAAAGAACGGCTTTTTTCTTAATATAAAAGAAAAAATATAAAAACAATAAATGATTTCTTAATACAAAATAATTAGTATTTAATTTGTCTTAAAAACGTGGAAGTCTAGAAGTACCTCAAAAACCTAACTAATCAGCTTCCTTGAATATGAAAGGAGAAAATTAAGCTTGCACGGATAAAATATTGATCGGGGCGAAAACGGAAACGAGGACTTCTAAAAGGTCTTAACAAGACGGCCCAAGGGCTCGTAATAGTAGCCATATCGTACGAGTGAATAGCCCCTCTATACCCTACCCTAATGAGTGGATAACCCCTCTATACCTTACCCTAATGAGTGAATAGCGCTATCTTTTTCAATGCTTAAATGATTTACCGTGCATAAAATCAGAGTGAATAGCCCCTCGATTCCCTACTCTAAAGTCTAAACAGTGATTAAATTATAACCGTATAAATTTACTTATGCTGTAATTCTAATATTCCGGCGAATCGAAGAACAGATAGTTTTTAGTGATAATCCCCTCGATGAGTTTACAACATAGACTTATGCCGATGCACACTTATCGCATCTTATAAATTTCAAACAAGGACTTATGCCCAGAAACTTTTGAAAGAGAAAGTTTAGTTATAGTGATTACGCATTTTAGTGATTATCCCCTCGAATTACCTTTAGCAATGCTAAAATGATCAAACGCATAACGCTCATTTAACACTATGTTAGCTCTATCTAAACCCACATTTGAATTAACCGCCTAAACGTTCCAGTCAAACATAACATAGATGACGATAGCTACCGAACGAGAACGAAACACATGAAACGGGGAAAATCGTTATCTATTTAATTAGCACATAAATAAAAAGGAAATAAATATAAAAACCCCAAACATACAAATTCATAAGTATCCGACCCCACAGATAAAAATTCAAAAGTATCCGACCCCACAGATTAAGAGGTACCCCACCCCACATCACCCTGACATTTTAGAGATAAAAATAAATAATAAAAAACTCGGGGTTTCCATCAAGTCTCTATAGCTCAGTGGTAGAATTTCCGTCTACTACGTGAGCGACCCGGGTTCGAATCCCGGCTGCGATATCAAAAAAATTTTAATTAAAATTAAATTTCTAACCGAGCCCAGTTACCCCTATGGGTGGGTTGTGGTAATATGAAGTTCATTTTAAGCTAAAATCTGACGATAACGATAGCGAAAACTCCGGCCACTACTGTTACTACTGTTACTACTGTTATTACTGTTACTACGGCTCGGGTCAAACTAAGAGCCTATCGTATACTACGATATGGCTAAAAAAGTCCTTATAACATAATGACTAAATAATAGGGGTGTGCGGGTAGTGATTTTTCAATTTCGAATTGGGTTTGGGTAATCAAAAATATTGTTTTCGGGTATCGGGGCGGGTACCCGAATTTTTGTCGGGTATTCGGGTAATTAGGCTTAGGACGAAAAATGGTTGTCGGGTAATAGTCGGGTATTAAAAGTTAAGACTAATAGTTATCGGGGTGGGTACCCAAATGTTTTTCGGATAATTTGGGTTAAATAAATAGATACTTCCTTCAAAAATTCCCTTCAGTACAATATTTTTACAGTTATATCTGAATTGAAGTCAATTCTAGGTGTTATAGGGACTTGGCAATTGGGGCTTAACTCCGCCCCCAGCGCCATTTCGGTATGTTTTTTACACAATGAAAGCTATATAAGCCCCTCCTCCTGGTATGTTTTTTAGCATTAGTGGAAGGTAGCCTGACGTTTCATGACGTAGTAATGCCAAGTCCCTATTTCAACACAGAATACTGGCAAGGGGATGATATAGGTGTGTCGCGCTGTGTGCGGTGATTCTAGTCTTTCTCAGAAAGAAACTTTCACCTTATGTGAACCATATTCCACCTTGAAACAGTGTTTCTGGGCATTTCGTCATTCTTAAAAATTCCGATTATTTTTAAACTGGACCTCTGATTCCTATTTTTCTACCCGCGAATAACTAGACAAACGGTTTCGGCTTGACACGGGTAATGGGGGGGGGGAGTATTTTTTACTACCCGAGTAGTTTCGAATAGTTGGAAAAGTCATTGTCGGGTATCGGGTCGGGTACCCGCCCCGATACCCGAACGGGTAATCTTCGGGTATCGGGTACCCGCACACCCCTACTAAATAATTAATGTTAACATTATTTTTCTTTTATTGAACTGGCAAAATCACTTGTTTAAATGCCATACCTTTTAACTGCCAAGTTTACATTTTGTATGAAATAAAGCATACTGCCAGTTCAATTTATTTTACTATTGCCTATTTCATTTAATTGGCTATTGCCTTCACATTTTTAACTGCCAAATTATATATAAGCGGCATGAAAGTACACGCTATAAACAAGCAAAGGGTTAAGGCGGTAAATAGTAGCAGACGTAACCTCAATCATGAGTCCACTCGCTTCGCACCTAAGAATCTGGTGGACTTCCGCTTTCACGGCGCTTTTATGGTTCTGACCTCAAAACCCCCCCCCCAAACAAGTTGGGACGCCAAGGTTAAAGGATATATCGAAAAATTTTAGATGATTTTTAAATTAACGATATAAATATTTGTTAAATTAAGTTTAAAACTTGATATTTAGAAATTGGAGACTCCAAAATGTAAGTTTAGACCATTTGATCAGAGCTGACCATACACTTTAATACAAACATTGTTTGCAATATAAACGTAAGATACTAAATAGTAAACCATTCATTACCTATAATTTCATTCGGAGTTAATAAAACGCAATTTTTTCGTTTAACGAACATTATATAGCCTGACTGAACGATTTAGGAAACAGTACACACCATGTATAAAGGTACTTTACAAGATGCATATTTAAATCCTTATGTTGACATATTATTTATAAAAAAAATATTGCATCTCATTTAATGTCGTCTTAATAATTGCAACGTATGCATGTGTTGGACTTCTATAAGAAGTTGAGAGTAAGTATTGTATTAACCACTTTAATATAACCTACGTTACCGATCAAACAATGGCCTGCCAAATCTTTGAAAATCATCCGCATTAATTGGGAACAGCGAAAGGTGGATCAAGAACGCACGTTAATTGATTTTCAAAAGTGTTTCTTAAAGTCGTCAACGATGTGTATTTATTATCTGTCTGACGTGCAAATAATAATTGGTTTCGTATCGCTAGTGTCAGGAGTCAGGACGGATATTTCGACAAAATTATCTTTGACTTATATACCAGTGACATTTTACTTGATGTAAGAATTTAAAACGAATGGAACGAAAAGTCATATAACAATGAAGCTAGTTTGGTTCCACTTTCTTGGAAGGCCAGACATCTAGCTTAATTCGTATTAAAAGCTGCTAAACTGAATTTCTCAATTATAAGTTTGTCAACTAAATGGCTTATCTTTATTTTTCTGTACACCAAAAGCCTTTTTATACAAATCTATATTCTGAAACTTTCATCACTCAAATAAATTAAGCTATAGTATATAGATCTACATAAACGCTAAATTTTCCCCTCAAAGGCTCTAATCCAGGAAAATAAATATAATAGAATAGGCAAAACGTTACTCGGTATTATCTGATACAACTTGTAATCCACTTGTGAGTAATACTATAAGTTTATGAGATATGTTCCATAAGTATGACACAACCAATAATTCGTAATGCTAGAGACTTATTGAGAGCTAGTCCAAGAACGACGCGAGAATTGACTATACTCGGTTTTGCAGTTCATCTTCCTATTTAGTCTGTACTAAGCCTTTGACAGCGCCTCACCAAGCGTCGCTTTACGAGAATCAATGTCGTTTCAGCTTCGTCACTTCATGACAAGCTCTCAGTAACCAGTGACAAACTTATGGAACATATCTTATGAACTTATGGTAATACAGTTAAAAGTGCTGTGTCGTTATACAAGATGCTGTCATTCCTATTAATCGCAATCCAAAGAATCAAACAAGAAAGGAAAAAAGCTCACAAAGTAAAGTCGAAGCGTTGCAATAAAAGATACTGTTCGTGTCCAAATTCAATCGCAGAGGCGCTGCGAAAGGGCTGAGCAAACATTGAGGAGCTGCCGGTACCGTACCGGGTGGCGGAGATCTTCGTAGTCTTACACGGGTAGAATATCTGCTAAGAGCGTTTGCTCTGTAACGTCTATTTATATTTGACGCTTCTTTAGTAACACCACTCGCCGTCATAATTTAGGGTTTTTCGTTCCAATTTACTTATTATGTATTAGCGATAGAAACAATTATACGGAACCAACACCAAATATAAGGAACGTCCTGTTATGGTATGCGGAAGGTCAATAGGTCAAAGACCGCTATATATGTAATTACAAACTATACTACGCATCTTTTGACTCTTTGCATCATGATCCTATCAAACTCTTCAGTTATAGAGCAGTTGCAACCTAGCACGCTGTACGAAAATCTGCCATTATGAATCCCCAACGACATTTTTCGCACCTCTTTTTGTAACTGCTACAGTATTCCGTAGAACTAAAAATTATGGATTTGTTTAAGGTGGGCCTTACTTTGCGCAACGCCTACGAATATTGAATTATCAAATAATACGCTTCACAGAATGAAGGGGAGTAGTTTTGGATCAATATATTCTTCTTATTGGATAGACGATAGGAGCTACGCTGGGATGCTAGCCACGCAGGCGTAGACGTTTTCTCCGCACGCAACTCGCTTCCCCCTGCAGAAGATTACTTTTTTTTCCAATAATGTTGAAACTACAGAGTCTACTCTCAGGGGGATGTTAGAACGCCAAGCCGTTACTATGGAGCTTAAAGCCTGACTTTTTAAAGCTTGTATTTTTTCTTCTTGGCTTCTTTTAATGCAGTTTTCTCGTACATTTTTCTTCAAATCGTTAAGCTTATTTTAGCATTCTATATTAAACAAAATACATCTAGGGAATCCTTGATTATATATTTTCTAATGGGTGTTGGAATATGTGTGCTCCATACTATATTTGCTTTGTCTGTTCCATTGTTGGTTTAGTGCTAGTTTATATTTAATAACTCCAACCTGTAATTGGCTGCATTTCTAAGTTTTATTAAAGGTTTGTTTACGAAAGATTATATGAAATTGTAATTCAATTTCTACGCGCTTACAGACTGCAATGATTGAAATATACTAAATAAACCGACAAATTATCTCAAATATCATTAAGGTGATCTTTAATCTTTATAGCTATGAAAGAGAACGTGTAAACGTTTTATTTATTATAATCTAAATTAATAGAATCAAATGCTTGCAAGAGATAAATTGCTATCGAACAGTATTTAGATGCCTTACCTATTGCAAGGTGTATATTTTCACTTCTTGTAAGAATAATAATGCTTGTGAAAAAGTTTAATCTTCTTAAGCGTTACTATAAATTTCATAAACAATTTTATATAGTGATTTTTTCATCCATTAGACTAAAATTTAAATTATTTGCTAAATATTCTGAGAGAAACATTGGAATAAGGAATCAAACTAAGATTTTATTTACTAAAACGAAAATTAATTCACTCAAGTTTTTAAGAACTATTTTTCGTCGAAACCATTTAATATTTAAAACAATTGGAGTGATCTGAATGAATAATTTAAAGTTATCACTCATTTAAAAGTCTCTGAGACCACTATATTTCATGATCTGGAATGTCTATTCAAAAATTAATATTAAACTCGCTTATCAAAAGCGTTGTTTCGTTCGCCTCTAGTTGATCTATTTCCATTCTACGGATAAACAGGAAAATTTTACGAGCGAGAAATGTTCAGTAATGACATAGTTTCCTTTCAAAAGGTAAGTTTAAGAAGTTATAATTTAATTTTCAGGAGCATAAAACATTGTTTCAAAACTATCCAAGGAGAATTATTTGTTGGGTGCTAAAGACTAGACCGTACAGTTATTTACAAAGAAAAGTGATTAGAGGGTTTAAGAAACAGACTGAAAATCTTGTATAAAGACATGTTGTACACGAAGAATTATTTGTTGGGTAATAAAGACTAGACCGTACAGTTATTTACAAAGAAAAGTGATTAGAGGGTTTAAGAAACAGACCGAAAATCTTGTATAAAGACATGTTGTACACGAAGTTCGGCACTTAAGGTTAAGTTTCACAAGAACTTGTACGATTTAAGGCTAATTTATAGTGAAAATGAGAAGATTGAGCAATTTTTTCCCGTGCAAAACGAGAAATATCTCACGATTATATCGTATACACGTTTTAGATCGATAATTTCATTCTGTCTCTATTAAAGGGTTTATTGTTCAATTCTCGAGTAGTTTGATAATCCAAGATTAAAGTATTGTATTTTATTTTTTTAAAATAGAGAGTAATCAATTTACATTGACGAAAACGATAGCGTCAAGACTTTTTTCGGTCTCACGTCTTAAGTGGGTGCTTGGACTTGGTAGGCTCACAAAACTCTTAGAGTTACATTAGTTGACAGATTTTGTATTCAATTCTCGTTAAACGTTTTGGGGCTGTTTCCATAATTCGGTTTCTTTGCAGACACGTGTTTACCTTTGTCTACGCCTTCATAAAGGACATAGAGAAAATCAGAAGATAATATTTGTCTAAATATCACTCTACACCTTCATAGAAGATATACAGTAAAGTTGAAGATAATCGTTGTTTTAATATCACTTTACGCCTTCATAAAGGATATACAGTTAAAGCGGAAGATAATTATCAACCAATAAGGATATGTCTTGTTTAGCCCAGGGGGAAAACTGGAAATGAAGGGTATAAATTTTGTGTATAATTCTCTAATTTATATCCTCTATGATATAACCTAGCGGCCCCATAAAGGTGTGCATGTCTTTTTTAAAATTGGCAATAGTAGTTTGCTTATAATTAATTTTTTCTTCTTAAAATGAATTTTCTTTTTTTTCTTAGAATGAAAATATATTTTTTCTTAAAATGAAAATGTATTTGTTTTCTTAAAATAAAAATACATTTTCTTAAAAAGGAAATATATTGTATTAAAATTTAAATATATTTTCTTGAAATGGGTATACATAATAAAATATCAGCTCTCCATATGGCGCTTTTATATTTGCCAAAATAGCTTTTCTAACTACCATTTCTTATAGTGATGGCGCTACGTTTAGTCTTTATTTTTAGTCAATTCGAAATATTATTGATAGAAATGAAAGGATATAGGAAGAACTGGTTTAGAAAATGTTCACAGCATTATTGATAAATTAGGTTCTGACTTTTGATATATTCCAAATGTATTTTCAAAAACTCTATCACAAGATAGTAGTTTTTAGAATTGCGCTAAACACTAAACTATTAATCTTACGTAACCGTGATTCTTCTCGTCAAACAATGCAACCTGCTCACTGTTAGGTTTAGCTCTAACTAACACATATGTTTATAAGATTTACTTCATAAGTTTCAAGTTGATTTCAGTACATAGGGGAGTGTCGTAAAGCGAAAGTTACAGATTCCTGCTAAGGCACCCTCAAAGGCTTATTACCGACTAAATAGGGCATGAGCTGTAAAACCGTGTAGTCAATTCTCGCTTGTTCCCCTCAATACGCAAGTGGGATTAAACTTATTGTCATGTTAACTTATATTAGTATATTAAATATCATCCTCGCTTGTCGAGGGTCTACCTTCAAAGTCAGGTATGTTGTGTGCGAGGGACTGAAGTGAGATCTTGAACGCTATTTAGCCTTCTTTTAATTGACATAAGAGACCAAAAGTATCACGCAACGAAAACTCGGGGACGAAATTTACAGCGACGAACACCAGAAACTGCTTTTATAATGTAGAGAAGGAGATTTGAGATATTCCTTAACAGTTACAAATCGGGAGCATTAGGCCATTTCTAGTGAAGCCCTTTGTACAAGAAGTGCATGGGCCTTGTTATAGCTTGAGGAAGTAATATAAGGGAGAGCGTGGGTTGCTTGTAGACTCGGTTGTAGGCCACGAGTATCCCTAACCATCAAAAAGCGTTTCATTTATCAAATTGGCCGCACTGACCCTGGCGGTTCCACGATGTCCCCGCCCACTCTAATCTTTCACCCACCCTCACTTAATCTATTTTATAGCCTTCCACTCCAAAATAGTCACATCCTTCTTAGAGCAGGGTTCCTTAGAGTCCGGAGAGAGAGCTCAGAGAAAAGTGGTTCTATTCGAATTGGTTTTAAACACTCGCCTATACACAACTGCTTCACGGTTCGTTTCAAAGAAGTTAGGAAAAGGGTGATTGATCTTCGAACATGATTGATTAAATACATTAAAATGCAGACAAAACTGCAAAAATATGTTGCCATAATAAAACTATAAGGAATTTCTGAGTGAGCTTAATGAAACATCTTTGAAGGATATTTTTTTTGAGGCGTGAAAATATTTGAAACTGTGTTTTGAAGTCCAAAAAAGTGATAGAAAAATTTATCTTAACATTAATATTATCTATAAAGCAGGGATCGAACCAAGCCCAAAAATCCCCACTTAATAAAACCCATCACGAAGATCTTTAATTTGGATGAATTTGAATGCTAGAATAACTTCATTTTGAAGATAGTTAAGATTTGTGGTTTCAACTTCAAAAGTACTATTTAATAATATTTATTATTTTTTATGAAAAATTTTAAGATTTTTATTAAGCACTTACTTTTGAATGGCAATTTCCACCATGCACGCAACTGCTAAAGACAAAAAAAACAAATACCTAATAAAACTAGAAAAACCAATACAACCCGGTTTTTTTTAACCCTGCCATAAAGCGATGTTTCAGATAAGCGTGCAAAACAGCAGAAATTAATTCTGATCCACGTTGCCCATATGGAAACCGTGCATTTAATTCTAATTTAAAAAAAAAGCATCATCGCATTCAAACGCATATACGAGAATTAAGCATTATACGTATAAAAGTGATTACCCTTACTGAAGTATTTTGACAAAATATTAATTTAAGGTTATATTTGGGTTTGGGTAGCTTTTTTTCCATGGCAAAATATAATCAATTTACTTTTGTCTGTTCAATATTGGTCAAATATATTGGGTTGCCTTTAGTTCAGAAGAAAACTAAATACGTATCACAATATTGCAGCATAGCTAAAAGATGAATGAAAGTGATAATGTTGTCATGGAACTAATATAATAAAAGTAACAAGTACTAAGAGAAGTTATGTATCCTTAGTCAAGTTCAAATGAACTTGCAGTTCAAATTCAATAACGTAGCTGCTAGAAGGATTCGATTTCTTGTTTGATCAAGTAGCCGCTCTCAAGGCTAGTGTTGGTCATGGCAGAGTTTCGAGACTGGGGTTTTATGGCAGCGGCGTATTCTCTCCAATGTTTGACACTATTCTATCGAGAGACTGAAATTTTAAAGCAGTAACGATTTTAGTAAGTCATTGCAAAACGATACAACGGCGCATATCACCTTTTTACCTATAAATTGATCAGTTAATTACGGTGAATGAAAGCACTTGCAAAATCAGAATATCATTTGCTTAAAACGAGATAAGAATTTTCTTTTCATCTAACTGAACGGTAAATTTTATTTTTCTTGAATAATTACTTGGTTTACAAAGATACATATTTGTTTCTAAAGAGGTTTTTATTGTCCTGAGGGGACGGTAATTAGTAATTTGGTTCAGCATCATTGTTTGCCTGCACCGAGTTTAATTGATCTTAAAAAGGAGGCAAG
>JAEQBA010003479.1:0-20535 GCA_019434445.1 Phalangium opilio | reverse complement strand
TTGACTAAACTTGCGATGTTGAATGAATGTCAGGGCATTTAAGAATATCTTGGACATTCCATAAGTTGAACCAGCCCAACCGTTTTTCACATGAACGCCAGCTCTAACATCACTATTTGGAAAATTTCATCAATAGCACAATCATGTTTTTCATCATCATTATTTATACCTCAAATATTTTTCAACCAAATTTTCCAATTTTCCTCGGTTAATTTTGAATCCGTTAGTTGTTGGCGAATTTCTTCGCTAGGGATATGGGACACCTTTCCTGCTGAGCTTGTAACGTTGACAACTCTTGAGATAAAGATTATTAAGAGTAATTAACATCGTTTAATTAGATAATTAAAAGCGTAACCAACCTGGCATGTTTCTTAAGAATAGGAAACAAAATGTCGCAGACTTTTTAGTTGACTTGTAGTTTGTACCTACAGTTTCTCAGCCTGTTCAGTTACAGGTGCTGTAGATGAACCCTAGTTAGATTAAATTTAAATAGAATTATCTTCCTAATTTTTGGTAAATGAAGATGATAAACACTAACTTTGAAGGCAATTCCGGCGTTGTTAACTAAAACATCAATTCCACCATACTTTTCTTGCATAAATTGTTTAAGTTTTTGGATACTTTCTTCATTATCAATATCCAATTGGTGAAACTTTGGTTTAAATCCTTCTGATTCTAGTTTCTTGACCGCCTCATGACCCCTGGTTTCGTCTCTAGCTGCAAATAAAGATACGTTAACTTAACGTAATCAGTAAAGATAAATTTTGATAAATTAAATTTGTACCGGTCAAATAAACATCGCCCTGAAATTTCTCGCATAATCCTTTAGTGATCGCGAAACCAATTCCTTTGTTACCACCAGTCACCTACGCGTAAATTAAATAAATAGAAAAATTGATAGATAATTTAGCTTTGAGAAGAAAGTGGAGGTTAATTAGGGGTGTGTTAATTAATTAAAATACGAATACAGGAACTTACAATAGCAACTCGAGTTGGGGACATTTTATCTTGGTATATCGCGTCTCGTTTGAGATACTGATTGAAATGAAAAAACTGAAATTATTTTCTCGATATGAATTATTTAAGACCTTTGATGTGTCTTAACGCATTTACACTGCACAGATAATGACACTATCAATAAGTACTACTTTAATTTCAAACTAGACGTCGCTAGAATAGTCTGTTTGATTAGATTGTCATTAAAGTGAGACCAAAAGCAAATAGAAATAATGATAAGCAACAATGGTATGGAAAAGAAAAGACTATATTAAAGCAAGAAGTGATATCTAGTTTACTAGGGAGAAGGTATAAATTCGCCACATTTCTAGCTTTATCTCCAGTCCAAACGTATAGTAGGTCCGGAGTTAATCCCACCGCCTCTAAATTACAACCAGCATCTCGTTGGTTCTTGAAAACTCGCGTACTTCAGCGCGACGCGAATGACGAAAATTACGTATTTTCCGACTGAGGAGAGGCGAAATAGCTCGGCCTCCTTTTACGTCCCCCCTTGTATTTTGAAAGGGGGACCGGGACTATGGCGCGCGAATACTTAGGCATCTTCTTCAACCTTCTCCCTAATAAACTAGATATCAATTCTTGATCAAAGTTTACAAGAAATTATGCTTTCGTAATTTTTATTGCGTGTAAAAAAATAATACAATGAAGAGACTGATTTTTATTCAAATTTAATTGCCAATTTAACAGTGTTTAATATTAAAAATTCATATTATGCAATAACTATTTATTCAAAATTATTATGTGGATCACATTACAATTTTGTTCAAGGTTCAGGATGTACTGTAGAGTGTAGAGGTGTGTGTGTCGATCGTTTGTGAATTTAACTTGCCCAGTCAGTAACTTTTTTGTCATACCAAACAAATTCACCTCTAGGGGAATCCACATTAGGCGGTAATAGTGCCAAATACAATGGAGCCGCAGCGCCTATTAACATTGACACCCAAAAAATTATTTTATTGTTAAAGGTATAATAGGCTAATAGCAGTTCATATTACTGACCCTGCTCAATGGTCAAAGGCCCTTGGTGACTGGTCATGTCTGTGTCGACATAACCAGGATGAACCTGTATATATAAATACATTCATTTTGCGCGTATTGACCCTTTTAGTACCTTTCTTGACCCTCAAACTCGAGAGGTCAAAGACAAGTCGCGCCAGCAAAGGCTTAGAGTAACTTTTCGCAAAGGCTTATCGTAAGCCTTGGCTATTTTAAACTTACGGCGTTGATAACAATATCTTTATCCTTATCGGCACTCAACTTGCGATGTTGTATGAATGTCAGAGCATTTAAAGCAATCTTGGACATTCGATAAGTTGAACCAGCCCAACCATTTTTCACATGAACGCCAGCTCTTACGTCACTATTTTGAATATATTAACAATATCAACCCTTTCTAATAATTAGTAACTTATCAACACACGTTTCTTAATTATACCTCAAATATTTTTCAACCAATTCCTCCAATTTTTCCTCAGTTAAATTTGGGTTCATGAGTTGTTTTCGAATTTCCTCATTAGGTATATGGGACACTTTTCCCTCTGAACTTGTGACGTTGACAACCCTGAAATAAATAATATTAAGTTATAAGGTTAATTAAGATTATCTAATTACATAATTAACTGCGAATTAAACCAACCTGGCATGTTTATTAAGAAGAGGAAACAAAATGTCGCACACTTTTTTAGTGGACTTGTAGTTTGTTCCAACAGTTTTCTCAGCCTGTTCAGTTACAGGTGCTGTAGATGAGCCCTAGTTTGATTAAATTTAAATATAATTAACTTCTGAATTTAAGTTTAAAGGTGACAAACAGTGCACCAACTTTGAAGGCAATTCCGGCGTTGTTAACTAAAACATCAATTCCACCGTATTTTTCTTGCATAAATTGTTTAAGTTTTTGGATACTTTCTTCGTTATCTATGTCCAATTGGTGAAACTTTGGTTTGAATCCTTCTGATTCTAGTTTCTTGACCGACTCGTGACCCCTGGTTTCGTCTCTAGCTGCAAATGAAGTACCGTTAACTATTAAACTTAATCAATAAAGATAATTTTTGTTAAATTAAATTTGTACCGGTCAAATAAACATCGCCTTGAAATTTCTCGCATAATCCTTTAGTGATTGCGAAACCAATTCCTTTGTTACCACCAGTCACCTAGGCGTAGATTATTTAGGGTAATTCTTAATAACGATTTAAGACAAGTACCAATACGGAGACTTACAATAGCAACTCGAGTCGCGGACATTTTAATCTGTAGAAGTTAGTATATCGCGTCTGTTTGGTAGACTGAAATATCTCTTACATGAGGTTATCTTAAGAAGGAGGTTCAACCTTGAGGTTGTGTTTATCATTTAGTTCTTTTGCTAAATTCAACATAGACGGCGCCAGTTTGATTAGAGTTTTACGAAAATGGACCACCTCGTTCGATAATGCTCAACCTAAGGCGAATAGAAATGGTAAGGCAGAGCCAGGAATACACGCGGCTAATACGAGTCATTGTGCCCACATGTTAACTTCTATGCGAGTTTTATGGGACGGGCTTGAGTTGAGTACTATTCATGACGTCCCATAATTCTGACGTCTTTCACATGACTCACTCTCTTTTATTTCTATTTGTATTTGATACAAACTGATATAGGAAAAAACTTGTCGCAGTGTTTCACTAACACAGTGCTCAAGTGATAGTTTAGTTTAACAGTAATGAAATCACACTTACTAGCTATTTACCAGCAAAGTAATACAACTGCTTCTTCATCTTGAACCAATACAATCATGAGATGTGTCTCAAAACCAATTTTTTGATGGCAAATTTTCCCGCGTTTTGGTTGTTATAGTTAGTTTTAATTTATTGTAGCTGCCATTTTTCTCCTTTCCAAAGGACCTAAGTTTTAGATGTAGATCCATGCCGTAACTTAGTTAAACTCACGAAGTTGCAATGTTATAATGACTGTAATTTTAGTATTTTACAAATCTACTCCGTAACAGCAGCTGCTCTTCTATTCTTATGGGTGAAGTGAAGCACCCTTATAAATTTATGGAAATGGATCTAATCTTATTACTTACGTGGAAAATATACTTAGCTTTTACAAACCCTTTAAAAGTCTAAATCCGCGTCTACCGACTGCTGTTCTCTCTTCTCGTAGACCAAACCATAAGGCTATATCCTACTGTTCGTAAGTTTGGTTCATAAGTTTGGTTCGAAATGATATCGTATTTGCTTTGAGAAACTTCTCAATATATGAAAAGGGGAGGGACTTCTTATTAAACAGAAAGTATCGCCTACTGTGTTTTATTTTGAAAACAACCACTATATCTCTCGAAAACAAGGACTATATGCCCATGCGGAGTCTTTTGATCACGTGGTGCCTGTGACGTTATCTCAAATATTTTTACCAACCTGCCTTCTGCATTCTTAATACTCCCTCTAAAACCACCAGTGTAATCGTGGCAGGAATCTTAGCTCCACCTATAGGCTAACCGAAAGCTTTCTATGATCATATACTATGGGCCCATACGGCAGTTCCAAACTTAGGCATTATAGGGCTATACCCAAACTTACTCATTATAAATGCAGTTAATTTCAAATCCCCTGGTCGCCACCCTCGAGTAGAATATTGAAAACACAACACAACAGACGTGGAGCGAAAGCCACCACCAGAATATAACCAAGAAGTGATATCTAGTTTATTAGGGAGAAGGTATAAGATGCCTAAATATTCGCGCGCCATAGTCCCGTCCACATTTCAAAATACAAGGGGGACATAAAAGGAGGCCGGGCTATTTCGCCTCTCCTCAGTCGGAAAATAGGTAATATTCGTCATTCGAGTCGCGCTGACGTGAGTTTTCAAGAACCGATGAGATGCTGGTTGTAATTTAGAGGCGGCGGGGATTAACTCCGGACCTACTATACGTTTGGACTGGAGATAAAGCTGGAAATGTGGGGGCGAATTTATACCTTCTCCCTATTAAACTAGATATCACTTCTTGATATAACCTTGTTATATCTCTTATAATATTTTCCCAAGACGTTAAAAATTATGTCTAGATTTTATATAACAGTCTCAAGTGCATCTATGAAAATTTTAATATAAACAAAAGTTGCCAGTTTGAAGTGTTTTCCAAGGGGAGGGGGCACGTGATTTAATGTTTCGAAAACAATAGTGGCTTGTATAACCCCTTTGAAACCTGAACTGACGTGAAAACCATTTTCTCACGGTTCTTATGTATAAGAAAATTTTGAATTTTATTTTTTAACAGTCTATTTCATATCAGAACCGAGGGGATATGCACTCCTTGGTACGTCAGCGTTTTGGGATTCATATAAACCTGCAAAATTCAGGGTTATTAATTGTTGACTTAAATTCGAGGGTTCATAATTACAAACTTGGAAATATCAAGGATGTAATTTGTAATTCAGGGATATCTATTTTTGAAAGGAAATTTGTTACGCTTGATTAAATTTGATGAAAGTGAAAATGGTTTACAAAATTTAAGACGAAAGGTCTCGGGAAATTATTTTCAGTGTTTTTTTTTTGAAATATTTAACCTGGAAATATCTGCGAAAAAAAAATTTGTAAGCTCTAAAAAAATCAACTTGAAAATATCAGTGTAAAAACCTGGAAATATCAGTGAAACACACGTGGAAATTTCAAAGAGATATCTGTGAAAAAAAACCCTTGAAGTTTCAAAGAGATATCTGTGAAAAAAAAACCCTCTGGAATTTTCAAGAAGATATCTGTGAAAAAACCCTGGAATTTTCAAGAAGATATCTGTGAAAAAACCCTGGAAATTTCAAGGAGATATATCTGTGAAGAAAACCTTGAAATTTCAAGGAGATATCTGTGAAAAAAAAACCCTGGAAGTTTCAAAGAGATATCTATGAAAAAAACCCTGGAAGTTTCAAGGAGATATCTGTGAAAAAAACCCTGGGAGTTTCAAAGACTTAAGAGATATCTGTGAAAAAACCTTGAAATTTCAAAGATAACCCTGTGAAAGAAAACTGGAAATATCATGGAAATTTCTCTGAGATATCTGTGGAAAAAAAGTAAAAAAACCTGGAAATATCCATGAGGTAGCTTTGAAATCAAATAATCTGACAATAAGTGAGGTATCTCTGAAAAACTCCTGGAAATATTAGGAAAATCAATTTTCCTGAAGTTAACAAACAAGCAATAACCCAAAGTATTTAATATCAACCCGACTTTATTCATAAATTAATAGATTCACGTTATCATTTAATAATTTTGGACGTAACTAAATAATAAACTATACTGATGAAGTTGAGTCATATTTGTTTGATCGTGTTTTTGCAAATTGAAAGATATCCATCTTTATCTTTCCATGGAAGTCAAGAGTTCTAAGGTCTTTCCGACCTTCAGTTCCTTTAGCATATTTTTTGTTGTTGTGCATGGGCAGTGGTCTAACTCTATCCTTGGGGTGATGGCGTCACGATGGTCAGAGAGCGGCGGCGGCGAGTTGGGGGTGGTTTGGTCGGTGGGAATCCCCCCCCCCCTATAGATAGATATTCTTTTAAGCCTTGGCACTGGGGGACTATTATAGGAGGAGTTTCGGCGCCTGGCGCGGTTAAGGCGCCTTCTCGGCGTCTCTCACCCTCGACACCCTTGACTTCCCTTTTTCGGAGCGGGGGTCTGCAGGCTTGGCTGGGATCGCTATCATATCAGCCCCGTCCGGAAATGAAAAAGTGAACCCACTCGCTGAGAGAAATTGGTCAGCCGATGACAACGCTTCTTTTTTTTTTTGAGTCTAGTCCCTAACCCACTATCCCACGGAATGACTATGAAAGAAAGAAAGGAAGAATAAAACAATTTTGGAGCCGCAAAAACAACTCGTGTTTTTGTTATTTTCAATAGACCATTCTAGTAATTCCAGTCTAAGGGAAGCAAATACAATAGGGGCGGGGTGGTCACTGGTCACCTTCTTGGGTTATTTCTCTAGAGTAAAGAAGTACCGCTAGAGGCAGGGCTAGCCTTACCTCTTAGCGCTAAGAAAGTAAAGGCCTGTCCAGACTGACACATTTTGCGAGTTCGCATCTTCGCTTTGCTTGTTTGCAAGATCGCGCTACTGTCCACATTGGGTTTTGGCTACTTTGCGTCCTCACCTCGCGAACATACAAATTTCTTGAGACAAGGCCAAGAATTTCGCGCCTTCGCGAGAAAAGCACCAATCACAGACGAGAAGAAGGCTGGGGCGATTAGTTCCGATTTTCTCTTTGGACAACGTCGCCATCGACAGGCAGATGGCGCAATGATTCCTCAAACTTTATTCGCTCTCAGAATGGGAAAAGCAAAATTTTTGCTTGTATCAGAACAGAAGTGCAAATGTTTTTCGTGATCTGTTGCGAAGATGCGAATAGACGATGGCGCGAACACGCGAGCTCGAGTTCAATGTGGACAAAGCTTAAGGTAAGAGAGCGGCCTCTCGCCCATGTGCGTTTTGGCCAGGGATAGATTTAATTTTAGAAGTAGGAATGGAGAACAGTGTAAGTAATCTGGACGCGCGTATAAGTCCCGGACCCCCTTGCCCCTTCCACGGGACGGGGGGGGGTATGAAAGAAGAGGCGGGTCATAGCGACAGAGGTAAAAAGGAATTACGTATTTTTCGCCGTCCCCGTCAGCAACGTCATCAAAACGTAGTTTAAGTGAGCCAATAAGATAATTTAAACTTTTCGTAACGTGTTGGAGGGAGGGGCTCTGTACTGGGTGGTCTATGAGTCGGACTGAAGTAAATACTAAGCGTTCTCCATTCCCACTTATAAAATTAAATCTATCCCTTGTGTAGGTTTATTTTCAAATAATTAATGAAATGGTCTGTATTTAATAATGTTGACCTCTTAGGGGTATAGTTATTTATTAATTACTGACGCTGACAAATAATTGTAGACAGGATGTCGGAAAGTGCTCCGGGATTTTTAATAACGTGGTAATAATTTTTGGTCATTTAAAACAGGAGTCGAATCTATAATTCAATATTTTAGAATGTTTTCAAAATAATGGGAAAATATTTGCTTATTTTGGTTCCTAAAACTACTCTAATTTTTATCTTCAATATTTTATTGTTTAAAACCTAAATAAACTCATAAAAATTCGTTTTAATATTGCTCCTATAACGTCGAAAATACGATCATTACGATGTTTATTTTGTCTCAGTCCCGACAGGTGGCTTACGGCTGCAAGATCAAGCGCCGCCAACATCCCTCTATCGGAGAGCTAAAGTTTCCCGCAAAGTTTCTCTCAAGGCGCGCGTTTAGACAAGCGTTTAATCGCGTTGAGTGTGGCTGTGCGTACATCGCGTTCCGTACTCAGTCGCGTGCTAATCGTTCACGTGCTCCGTTTCTCGCACGCGTTGCCAGCTTGAACTTTTAACCCCGCCTTTTAAAGTGTCAAAAGTCACCGTAGTGGCTTAAAAATGCTGGTTGCTACACTTATTTTAAGCCTTGGCTTTAATTTAATTTCGGTGTGAATTGTGTACTTTAAATTGTGACATTATGGCTGCAATTTTTGATCTTTCACTTTTAACAAGGACTAATTCGGCTGTCGTCTTCATCGTAGCTTTTGTGGCCTCAGTTCTACTAACAGCTAAAGGTAATTTCAATTTAATTAATTTTGTGACAGGGCTTCGTTAACGGTTTACCGGCATTTGTTTTTGGTTTTTTTTTTCTGCCAAGGCCTAACTTTTAAATGGGGGTGAAATTTTACCGTCAAAAACCTATTTAGAAAGAACCAGTTAGAAATTTTTAATCTGGTGCCAGACTGTCGGGGTCGCAATATTTCACCGATTTAGTAATTAGATACGTACGAATTTGAAAACACCCAATTTACGATTATTCCCATGTTTCTTTGCTAAAAAATTGAATTCCTCTTAATTAATTTGTACTGTTTCCTTGGAAAGTGTGCAAGCGGATTCTTGGGTGTCATAGACGAAGTGTCGTCTTCCCGAAACCCCCAGGGAAATTTATTTCTAACCAAGACTGGTAGTTTTTCAATCTGTAGATAATTTATGCTAATGTAAAACTATTTTTCAAAGTTAAGGGGGTCGTACCTAACAATCTATTTCCCAATGGTTTGTTAAATTTTGAACACAGAACTTATAGAGCTTGTAACTAGACCGATATCAATACTATAAAGCTCGAAATTAGACGAAACTTGCAAAGTTTAGCTTAAAATTAGACGAAACTTGCTATAGTTGAGTTTAAAATTAGACGAAACTTTCAAAAGTTGAGTTTAAAATTAGACGAAACTTTCAAAAGTTGAGTTTAAAATTAGACGAAACTTTCAAAAGTTGAGTTTAAAATTAGACGAAACTTTCAAAAGTTGAGTTTAAAATTAGACGAAACTTTCAAAAGTTGAGTTTAAAATTAGACGAAACTTTCAAAAGTTGAGTTTAAAATTAGACGAAACTTTCAAAAGTTGAGTTTAAAATTAGACGAAACTTTCAAAAGTTGAGTTTAAAATTAGACGAAACTTTCAAAAGTTGAGTTTAAAATTAGACGAAACTTTCAAAAGTTGAGTTTAAAATTAGACGAAACTTTCAAAAGTTGAGTTTAAAATTAGACGAAACTTTCAAAAGTTGAGTTTAAAATTAGACGAAACTTTCAAAAGTTGAGTTTAAAATTAGACGAAACTTTCAAAAGTTGAGTTTAAAATTAGACGAAACTTTCAAAAGTTGAGTTTAAAATTAGACGAAACTTTCAAAAGTTGAGTTTAAAATTAGACGAAACTTTCAAAAGTTGAGTTTAAAATTAGACGAAACTTTCAAAAGTTGAGTTTAAAATTAGACGAAACTTTCAAAAGTTGAGTTTAAAATTAGACGAAACTTGCAAAGTTTAGCTTAAAATTAGACGAAACTTGCTATAGTTGAGTTTAAAATTAGACGAAACTTTCAAAAGTTGAGTTTAAAATTAGACGAAACTTTCAAAAGTTGAGTTTAAAATTAGACGAAACTTTCAAAAGTTGAGTTTAAAATTAGACGAAACTTTCAAAAGTTGAGTTTAAAATTAGACGAAACTTTCAAAAGTTGAGTTTAAAATTAGACGAAACTTTCAAAAGTTGAGTTTAAAATTAGACGAAACTTTCAAAAGTTGAGTTTAAAATTAGACGAAACTTTCAAAAGTTGAGTTTAAAATTAGACGAAACTTTCAAAAGTTGAGTTTAAAATTAGACGAAACTTTCAAAAGTTGAGTTTAAAATTAGACGAAACTTGCAAAGTTTAGCTTAAAATTAGACGAAACTTGCTATAGTTGAGTTTAAAATTAGACGAAACTTTCAAAAGTTGAGTTTAAAATTAGACGAAACTTTCAAAAGTTGAGTTTAAAATTAGACGAAACTTTCAAAAGTTGAGTTTAAAATTAGACGAAACTTTCAAAAGTTGAGTTTAAAATTAGACGAAACTTTCAAAAGTTGAGTTTAAAATTAGACGAAACTTTCAAAAGTTGAGTTTAAAATTAGACGAAACTTTCAAAAGTTGAGTTTAAAATTAGACGAAACTTTCAAAAGTTGAGTTTAAAATTAGACGAAACTTTCAAAAGTTGAGTTTAAAATTAGACGAAACTTTCAAAAGTTGAGCTTATAATTAGACGAAACTTACTGTCCAATTAATTCCGAAGTTAGACTAAACTTTCTACCCAATTAAGCTCGAAGTTAGACTAAACTTTCTATTCAATTAAGCTCAAAGTTAGACTAAACTTTCTATTCAATTAAGCTCAAAAGTTAGACTAAACTTTCTACCCAATAGAGTAATGGCAGCCCTCTACCTTCGACTGTATTAAGCTCTATGGGGAAATAACATGGGGTGCCATTAGTCTATGAAGCTCAAAGTTAGATTAAGCCTAGAAATTAGACGAAACTTACTGTCCAATTAAGCAGCTCGAACTTAGACTAAACTTTCTACCCAATTAAGCCCGAAGTTAGACTAAACTTTCTATCCAATTAAGCAGCTCAAAGTTAGACTAAACTTTCAATCCAATTAAGCTCAAAGTTAGACTCACTAAACTAGAGCTAAATCTTAGAACTTGAAAATTAGAAACTCCAACCAAAACCGGACAAAACTCTCTCTACTAAAAAAAACTCAAAAAGTAGAAGTCCAAAATAAATTTAAACAATGACCCCTTAGAAAGCAAAAAAAACTCCCGAAATATTCTCTCTGACTTTTTCGAGTCGTGACTTTGCTTGGGGCTAAGCTAGTCTTGGAGGAACGATTAACTGGACCCCTTGAGACTTTGAGGGAGAAAATTTTTTTCTTGTAAAAAGCGCGGGGTTGAAGAACGCTCTCTGCCTGCACCGTCGTCGCACGGTTTCGCTTGAAAATATTTCAAGAAGGGAGACTGAGAAGGAGTTTTATTACTTTTCGCTTTGCTAACTACCAAACCGAGAGAGACCAAACGGATGAGGATGGGAAAATTACTTTCTCGGCTAAGAAAAATGCTTTTAATTGATACCTTGTTTCATAAATCGTGGTTTGGAGTTTTTCATTTTGGGTTTTTTCTTTTTTTTTTTTTTTTTTACTGCATGTCTTCTTGGACTGACACTAAATTATTTTTTCACCCAGACAATTATTTTGCGTGATGAGAGAAAAATTCCTAACTGTAATTAGAAAATTTTATACTTAATTAGACTGACTGTAACATATAAAAATTAAGGGAGTCATTATATTTATTTTTAGATGTTTTTTTTTTGGTTTAATACACGTACATTAAAAAAATGAGGTTAAAATAAATGTTTTATAAAAATATACTTGGGTTAATTTCAAAGTTAAAAATATGCACCTAAATTAACGCTAATCCCACTCTATTGAGTTGCCTTAGCTGTACTTCATTAACTGTGTTTAAAGGGAGTATAAACAGAACATGCGTGTTAATATATTGAAATTAAATGGTTTGGTTGAATTACGTATTAAGGGTCACCATGCCTAATAAAGGGGGTATGTTCCGGTAGGTCATAGGTCATAAACCTCCCATGTATTTATCCTTTTTTAAATGCAGGGTTCCTACAAACCTGGAAAACTCGGGTTAACAAAAAATTCCGGAAAAACTCGGGAAATTTCGAATTTTTAGTAAAATTCAGGGAAATTTATAAGTTTTGAGTTAGTTTGCTCTGAAAGGGTTGCTTCAACTAAAAAAACCCAGGCCCATGTTGTGGATAAAACCTGGAAAATTCATGGAAATATATGGGGGAAAACCCTGGAAAATACATGGAAATATGGGGAAAAACCTGGGAAAACTCATGGTAATATATGGGAAAAACCTGGGAAAACTCATGGAAATATATGGGGGAAAACCTGGGAAAACTCATGGAAATATGTTGGAAAAAACCTGGGAAAACTTATGGAAATATGTTGGAATAAACCTGGGAAAACTTATGGAAATATGTTGGAAAAAATCTGGGAAAACTTATGGAAATATGTTGGAAAAAACCTGGGAAAACGTATGGAAATATATGGGAAAAACCTGGAAAACTCATGGAAATAAATATATTAGAAAAAACCTAGAAAACTCATGTAAATCTATTCGAAATAACCCTGGAAAACTCATGGAAATCGGTTTTCCAAAAGTTGTATAAACCCTATAAATATCCATATTGGTCTATAACGCAAATTAAGATTTGTACAGCGGCACACTATATATATATATTATACGCAGGGGGGGGGGAATAAAAAGTCGATTATAAAACTATCAACCTCTCGGATATTATTTCAATTTCTTTCCCTTAGATAAGACTCACTAAAATTTGACCTTAGAATCTCTGTACAGTAGAGAGAGGTTGGACATAGTTCTAAATACTCTAATACTACCAATAATATAAACGTCATAAAAAAGATTAATTATTCCACCCCTCATTGGGGCACGCGCGCCGATTAAAACGCACCGCCGCTCGTCAAGCGCCGAATACAGCGGCAGAAGGCGGAGAAGAGAATGTTGTTGAACTTCGTACGTATATATTCCCCCCCCCTCTCTGCTATAACAGTATAACTATATCTATCGCTTGTTGATTTTATATTGGTGACTTATCCATTCAAAAGACTTATACGGTTACCTACCGTATATATTTCCTTCTGTTACCTGCACAGCGGTTGGCGCCGTCGCGGCGTCGTTCAATTAAAATTAAATTGTACACTACTCGTCGAGATGTTAGTTGACAACATATGGGAGGCGAATTATTTATATAAATACCCTTGCATTTTGCCAACAACCTACTCTCTCTCTCTCTCTCGCCTGCTATACATGCAAATTTTGAAATGACATAAAAATCAGGTATAGCTGTTAGGGACTTTGCATATTATGTTTTTATCTGGGAGATTATTTAAAATTATAATTGCTTTTGCTTTGAAATGCAAGACAAAATTTTTCTTGTTTTTCTTCTAAGCTAAGTTTACCCGGTGTTGCTTGTTAAGGGACTTGTAACCGTTCGTAATCTGTATGTTTTTTGAATTTCAATTAAACGATTCTTAATTAACTAATTAAGCATAAAGCTAAAACGGTACCTTGAAAAGAACTCAACCAAATTATTTTTACTGATATGAAACGTGCAGTTTTAATTGGTCAAATTCGGAAATTAAGGAATTATGACTCTTTTTCTACTCAAAATCGATTTCCCAAAGAACAAACATCCCCCTTAATTTCTAGTATGCAGATTTATCACTCAGAAACACGCTGTATTTAACTGAACACAAGCCAGTCCACGCGTTAGGCCTCAGTCTCTGTTTACCAGCAATTAACGTCAGTGCAAGTTTTCAAAACTTTATAATTTAATAAAACTCCCTTTGGAAACTATAACTTGAAAACTTGAAATGAATAGCAGTTTTGTTTTCTTGACTGTACCAAAAATGAATAAGATAAGGATGCTAAATGATGCTACATTTTCGGAGGAGACAAGTTGGAACCTGAAATCATGACAACACTCATCCATAAATCCTAAAGTACACACAATATACAGTGACTTATCAGGTAGACATCACGGAACTTCTTTGCCATTGTTAGTCTCTCCCTCTCTCCCTTCGTCTTTGGATGTTAGTTTTCTTTTTTTAGAGAGAGAGAAGTTTTGCTGGCGAGTTTTGTTGACAACTGAAGAATTATCCGCTTGTCTTACCTCGTATACCGCGCTCTCTTTACCTTTTCCAAAGGGCATGGCCTCTACAAATCTCCAATTTCTTCTTGAGAACGTTCCAAATAATATCTGAGCTTTACATAGACGTTAGTTTAAATCTCTGGTAGATTCTTAACTTGAAAAATGGTTACCAGAGTTCCCAGGTAAAACTTCAGACTCCCGCTGTGTTTAAGTCCTCCTATGTTTGTTTGTCCAATGAGGTAGGCCGAATGGGGTTGAAACTGGGCGCCGCTTTAATCGTTTTTCTTTCTTAGAGAGAGTTTCTTAGCAGTCAAATGGCTACGTATCTTCGCCATCTTAGTAACAAGAATATGTTTAATACTTTCACGAATATTTAGTTTTACGATATGAATGGATTTTCACTAAAAGGGGCTTGCCTTTGACCGACGTCCAGAGGGTTCTAATATTAAAAAAAGAAAACCCAGCTAACAGATTCGTGTTTTTTGACTTCCATTTTCCTATTTCATTCGTTATATTCTAAGTGGACGGATTTGTATTTGTTTAACCAGCTTAAATGCAATGAATTCAAGGCGGGGGACTTATGGGTGCCTAGGTGCTTTTAAAAACAATCTTATATGGTTTTATACGTGTTGTTTCTATTTGATTAGACAAACTTGATTCGGAGTCAAGTGTATGTAGACTATAAGGGTCTTCCAATGTAGAGAGGCTCTTTACTTGTGGCAAGAAGCGATATCTAGTTTATTACGGAGAAGGAATAAATTCGCCCCCACATTTCCAGATTTATCTCCAGTCCAAACGTACAGTAGGTCTGGAGTTAATCCCCGCCTCTAAATTACAACCAGCATCTCATTGGTTCTTGAAAACTCGTGCACGTCAGCGCGACGTGAATGACGAAAATTACAGTCATATTTTCCGACTGAGGAGAGGCGAAATAGCCCGGCCTCCTTTTACGTCCCCCCTTGTATTTTGAATGAGGTGACCGGAACTATGGCGCCCGAATACTTAGGCATCTTATACCTTCTCCCTAGTAAACTAGATATCGCTTCTTGCTTGTGGCACAAGCAAACCAGTTCTATATAATTTTCTTTTTAGTATGTTTTATCTTTCATTTTTTTAGTATCCTAAATAATGGCTTCGGCGAAGTTCTTTTAAAATAAGAAAACTTGTTGAATTATCTCTCTCTCTCTCTCTCTCTCTCTCTCCGCTCTCGGATCGAGATGAGAGAAAGTTAGTAGTTCTTCTCCGAATGGTCTAGATAAATTTTAACTGAAAGAAAAATTTCTTTAAATTAATGCCATCAATTTTGAAGTGTCTGAGAACCTTTTGATGGGGAAATTTCCGAGTTGGGAATTTTCCTTTCATCAAATTTCTTTAGAAATAATTTTTTTCACGAAATGAAATTAATTTAATTTAATTTAATTAGTTAATTAAATATTTAAGGGGCTGCATTTTTAACGTAGTTTTACCTGAAGTACAGCATGGAATTTTCATTATTTATTTTTTTGAATTTCCATGGAAAACCATGGAAGTGTCATGATTTATTTTTATAGTTGTAAATTAAAGTTTTAATTAGTTAGTGAATTAATTTGTTAATTTAATATTTTAGAGGTTGCATTTTTAACGTAGTTTTACTGTAAGGGAGTAAGACATGGAATTTTCATTATTTATTTGGTTTAATTTCCATGGAAAATCATGGAAGTGTCATGATTTATTTTTATAATCACAAATTAAATGGTTAATTAGTTAGTTAATTTAATATTTTAGAGGCTGAATTTTTAACGTAGTTTTACTGTAATGTAATGGAGTAGAACATGGAATTTTCATTATTTATTTAGTGGAATTTCCATGGAAATTCATGGAAATGTCATGATTTCTTTTTATAGTTACAAATAAAATCGTTCAAACTTGTTTATCGAACAAATTAGATTAGTATCGTAAGGAAGTGTTATAGAAGTGACAAGGGGAATCCTTTCCCGCTTCCACGACTTCAGGGGTTCTTGGCGTCACTTTTATAAAATTATGGTATACATAGTTTTCAGACTTGGAGTGTTGATACCATTTACACCTGGCTACTTTGCGGAAAAAATACAGTATCAAGTATCCTCTCCTGCTGTTGTAAATGGTATCCTTTCTCCTAGTCTGAATTTAACTATGTATGGTAAACGTATGTCAAATAAACAATAAACATCAAAATTGGGATATCATCAAGCTGTTTAGCGAAATTTTCGAAGCGCAGAGGGGAGGGGGTTACGTGAAAGTTTATTTTTACTATTTTTGATAAATTACCTTGCAGGGTTTGTTAAATTGAGATAGATGGTTAGCTTATATTACTTTATAAACGGGCCCCTCAAAGAAAAAAGCCCTCCCTCCCTCTGCCCTCTCCCGTATTACCCTTCGGCAGTATATTATTTGAGAGGAAGGGGGCACATCCGTGAAGCGTAGTGACACGTGACGTTTATCTTCCCATAAGAAAAGCTCGGAGCAAGAAGCGATATCTAGTTTATTAGGGAGAAGGTATAAGATGCCTAAGTATTCGCGCGCCATAGTGCCAGTCCCCCTTTCAAAATACAAAGGGGGGGGGACGTAAAAGGAGACCGGGCTATTTCGCCTCTCCTCAGTTGGAAAATATGACTGTAATTTTCGTCATTCGCGTCGCGCTGACGTGAATTTTCAAGAACCAATGAGATCGATGCTGGTTGTAATTTGGAGGCGAGGATTAACTCCGTCCTACTATACGTTTGGACTGGAGATAAAGCTGGAATTTAAATGTGGCGAATTTATACCTTCTCCCTAGTAAACTAGATATCACTTCTTGCTCGGAGCTCCTGGTTCCTGCTCTGGGAAGAAGTTTGGAAGTACTGAAAATATCCCTGCCCTGGCTGCTGGCTTTTTACTTCTCAAACTATGACCCCTCTTGCCTCTCCTCGCCCCCGGCGGGCCTTGGCTGGTTTGCCGGGTACCATATATTCCCTTCCTAAAAGCTCTGTTTACTTTAACTAAACATATTTATAAACTATCTTGGTGAATAAACCCCTGAAGAGACGATAACAAATTTTCTTTGCTTTTCTTGTTTTTTTTTTTCCTTAATCACTACAGACTTTAGTGCGCTTTAACTACCCCCTTCCTCCCCCATACCCGGCTGCCCGGTTTCTTCATTTGCTTCAAACGAAGATTACGGATTAACTTTTTGACTAAAGGAGCTATGAAAGGGGGGTGACATTTGATTTTTTTGGGTCCAGAAAAAAGGAGAACGTTGGACGAATTTTCATGGAAAAATGTCCAGAAATTATGGAATATTTACATTTGGCGAAATTTTGTTGAAAAGGTCCAGAAATTGGAGAAATTGTTCGAAATTTCATGGAAAAGGTCCAGAAATTGGAGAAATTGTTCGAAATTTCATGGAAAAGGTCCAGAAATTAGAGAAATTGTCGAAATTTCATTGGAAATGGTCCAGAAATTGGAGAAATTTTTCGAAATTTCATTGGAAATGGTCCAGAAATTGGAGGAAATTGTTCGAAAGTTCATGGAAAAGGTCCAGAAATGTTTGAAAATTGTCCGAAATTTTATGGAAAATGTCTAAAAATACGGGAAAATTGTCCGAAACTTTATGGAAAATGTCTAAAAATTTGGGAAAATTGTCCGAAATTTTTTGGAAAATGTCTAAAAATTCGGGAAAATTGTCCGACAAAATGTCTAAAAATTCGGGAAAATTGTCCGAAATTTTTTGGAAAATGTCTAAAAATTCGGGAAAATTGTCCGACAAAATGTCTAAAAATTTGGGAAAATTGTCCCGTATTTTATGGAAAATGTCTAAAAATTCGGGAAAATTTTACGAAGTTTCATGGAAAAAGTCCAGAAAAAAAATATTTCATAAGGGTCATCAAGTTTAGGGAAAACAGATAGTAGCAATATAGCTTTGTGGAAAAAATGGCCAATAATACTTTAGGAAAGTCATAGGGATGTGAATGGGAGGTCATAATAATTAAGGAAAGCTTTAATAATGAGAAAATTTGCATAAATAAAGAAAAAACTAAAATAGACCAAATAATTTCACTTTCAAAAAATAGATAATAGGGCTTCATATTCAGGCACAAAACACGGTATATCTTTTAATTTTGTCATTTAGTATCTCTTTAAGTACTACATTTACTCTGTAACTAGTTTTGTTATCGTTACTAAACTTGTTTGTAATAGCTGCTTTGATTCGACTTATTCTCTTCTGTTGCTGCTGTTGCTCTCTTAAGAAATATCTACTTAATAGATTATAAGAGTTGTTTTATTGACGACCGCCGAGATTAAACCTTAACCCCCCGCACTTCAAGTAAATTGCTTTTTTAAAAGAAGCAGATAAAGATGTTCGTTTATGCTACTGAAATAATCACGGAGCACTTAGTTAAATTCTTAAGATAATAGATGCATAGATGCGTACAACACAATACATTTTAACCAGAACCCATGATGTCCTTTGTAACAAATTTATTCTTTTATCATAAGTCAAAAAATAAATCGTAATAAGTTGTAAACAGACTCGTAGTGGTGTAAAATAGACCTTTACGACGTAAATAAAAGGGGGTAGGCAGCCCTCGGTATCCGGGACATACAGAGGGGGGGGGGTTGATACATTGCCATCCCTCTCTGCATGCGCACTCTTCTCATCTTATACAAAATGACTACAGCGCAGGCGCCAGAAAGCGAGAAGGAAGGTAAAGTTTTACCCCCGTATCTTTCCCTTCTTACTTAGTTACATCTGCGAGTCGATTGAAGACCTACAACAGTTATTACTTAAATGGTAATATTTAACTTATTGGTGGCAATTATTGACTTATGATCCTTTTTATAGATAACGTTCGTTGATAAAGGTACTAATTACTTGTTTTAAACTAAATGGAAACCATCAACAATTGTAAATGGATAAAAAGTTTTTTTACCCCACGCGATGCGTTTAAGAATTATCTTCACATCAGTTCTACTTGCAGCTTTTGTTTATTTTCTAGAGATCTCTCTCTATACATTTAGAATTGGTTGGTACTTGGTAGACTTTTGTCTTCTTGCTCTAAGTAGTAAGTACCTTACTGTCAGATTATAAAGCAACAGGGTTCGTATGAACATGGAAATCATGGTGTCGTCTGCTTAAAACGGAACATTGATATTGGTATGTGAATCCAAAGACTTAAGATAGGGCTTCAAAGTTATTTACCAGTCCAACAAATTGGGTTCGTATTGTTTGAAGTTTTATTTCACGTCCTTCGACTTACATAACCAGGGTTCGTACTGAAGCTGGATAAGTCAGGTGTTTGTAAAATGGTGGGATTAGTCAGATATTTAAAGGGTTTTTATTTCCTGAAAAAAGTTAGGGATAGGTACATCAAACAGGGAGCCCACCGGTCCTATAATTCCTATAAATTCCTATATTTTTGAACCTGTCCTATATTATCCTATAATTTCATGAAAGGTCCTATAATATCCTATATTTTTGACTTAGTCGAAGTTTTCGTATAGTTTAGCATCAAATTTATCAAAATTTAGCTTTTTTTATCGAGATCACATTTGAATAGACACCGAAATTGTGGAGCTCGCTTAGGATTTTTTATATATTATATTATATTATATTATATTATATTATGTTATATTTTAATTAAGTTCTTCTGAGTTTTCAAAGTAAAATCCAATTTATTTTTTATTTTTTTGGGATTTTTCTACATAGTTTAAGCCCAAAATTGTATTATATTAGAGCGTTTTTAGTCCTATATTTTCCTATAAAAACACATTTTTTCTCCTATAAAATCTTATAATTCCGGAAAAAAATTCCTATTTTTCCTATAAGGAATTTAAATTTAAGAGTGGGCTCCCTGATCAAACCATGCTTCCAGAAATGAAACTGCTAAATAGGGGCCAGGTGTGATTAAGTGAGCTCAACAGGTAAACACCTTAAAATGGTCAGGGATGTGATGGAAAAGTCAGGGATTTTCGGTTTAAAAATATCGTCTGAACCCTGATAACATACGTTCCGTCCTTGGGGTACATGGTGATCAAACATCAGACTCTATTTTAGCACCGCCCCACGGCCCCCGATTCTTCAAAACCTGGAAATTCAGAAGAAAGGTCTTTGGGAATTTTGGTAGGAACCCTGAAAGCAGGGATTTTATGATAGGCTTTAAGCGTGCCAAACGTCGATTGACTGTTAGATAGATAAATTCCCTCTTATATTTTAACTCTATTTTTAGAGTCTACGTTACCGCATCTCTATTCTCTCTACAACTTACTCTGTTATTGCAATCTTCAGCTTTTTTTCTCGAATATTTTAAGGGAAATTGTTCTGTCGAAAAGATTGCCACCACTTCACGAAATCGCGACAGAAAGGCATTTCAAAATAGTGTCATTCTTGAATAATTTATTTTTATTACGTTTGAGTTGCAAAGGAAACATTTAACATCGTAAAGATT
>JAEQBA010003478.1:0-28418 GCA_019434445.1 Phalangium opilio | reverse complement strand
AGTTCAAAACCGCTCGAATTAGGCCTACGTTGTTTTAATTCGGTAAGCCTTTGTATGTTTTTGAATTTTGGAACCGCGCACGCGCTTTCTACCAATTGATAGAGTAACGCCACGTGATAAGAAAGATATTGATAACATTACTTACGATTCATATCGAGTGTAATGGCGCTGGAAGCCGCAACAGTGATGTTATTGTTCGAGGCCTGACAGGTCAAGACAGCCAAAAGGTCGTGACGTAAGAGTTGCTCGATCTCCAATTCATTTCGTACGGTATCTTCTCCCGGTATGAACGTGAACGTATCGTCCAGCATAGAAAATTCTCTCCACCAGGTCACGGAAGGTCGAGGTTTACCTATAAGTAAAAAAGAAGTCGATCGATTAGAAAAAATCGAATACCTATAACTATAGATATAAGCGGCTTAAAATTATATAAGGTCGTTAAGATGGTGTTAGCAGGAAGAATGGATTAAATTATGTTCAGGGAATATTCGGAATGTAGATCTGTCTATAGGGAAAATGAGAAAAACCGCCCTTAATATCGGGTTTTACTCTATTCAGTGTCGTAAAGTGGACGAGGCTATATTAAGTCGCGCCGCACCATTTTTCCGTGAGGAAGGAATATACGCCAATAACTTTAGCTTGTCGTTAAAAATCACCTCGGAATAAAGAAAGGCCGCATGAGGGGTTATAAATCATCAACCAATTTAGAGGAAGAGAAGAGAAGAATTTTCCGGAGAGCGCGCATAATCTTAAGGCAAAAATTATCATTATTCAACGGTGCTCCTTCTGGACGATTAAGCGAATTTTAGTCCCCGTTCCCGTTTGCATAAAGAAGACCGAGAGAGAGAGAGAAATAACCCTTTTCCTTAGGCTTACTCCCAAATTTTTCTGCCCTCGCTCCCTTTCTCTCTCTCTCTCTCTTTCGATGGAAGCCAGAAGAAAGAGTTTCGACTATATATACACCGAGGATTGTAAGCCTTGGTGGCGCCTTCCAGGGGTGAAAGAATAGCGTAGGCGGTTCAGGCGGTTATACCTTTTTAGTTAAAACTTTCCAGAAGCCAATTGCCGAGACATAATTTCGGTGCGGCCGTAATTAATGGAGGAGAAAACGCGCTTGAACCGATTTATATCGAAAAGAAGGCCAAAAGGGAGAGAGCTCTAGGTTTGGGGATTGCAGCGAGAGAAAGAGAGAGAAAGGCTTTTCGTTTTCTCTCTCTCTTTTAATGAACTCTGAAGAGGTTAATTCGCCCGATGCAACCGAACTCCGAGGAAAATTCATCAATTTTCACACACGCGGCCTCTGTTATTCAAAATTTTTTACAGAATTTTTTTTTCTCTCTCTCTCTTCTCTTTTTCACTCCTTTTCAAATTCACTTGAACGATGCTATACAAGAAAGCGTCAGATGAGTCGAAAATAAAGTTAAAATCTAATTAAAATGATTCTATTTTATTTTCCTCTTTTCCCAGAAAGTTCCAACCTCTTCTCCGTTCCTTTCCTTTTGTCTAAGTTTAAAAACTGGACATTTTTATTAACTCTCAGAAAAAGGACGCTAGCTCGTATTTCCAAATTTAATGAGGATAATAAGTGGCGTTTTATTTGAACGATGACTTGGTACAAAAGGGATGAGTTTGTTCTTCTCGGAACACTTAAAATTCAAAGTTTAAACTTTCACAGTACAGAAATCCTTTCGAAAAAATTAAATAAAACAACCTTTTTGGGTGTAGAATTATTTAAAAAAAAATGAAATAAAATTCGCGAAAAGACTCTTCACTTTGCATTAATTGCGAGTTCCATTAGGCCTAATTACGAGTAAATATGAAAAACTTCATAAAATAGAGAGCAATTTGGGCTAATTCATTTGAGCTTTTAGGGAGGAACGAGAGGGGCTGACGTTTTGTAACATTTTGTCGACAAACTCAGTTTTTTTCTAACAACGAAAGAAAAAGAGAAAATCGAGCTTATTATCAGTGATGAATAATTGGAGGTGACTCCATGAACTGAGGCTTGAAAAAAATGGTCCCAAAGATGAAAAAATACACCCCACCAGGGGGGGGAATAAAAAATATTTTCTTTCGCGGATACGAAATGAAACGATAACGACCGGAACATTCTATCTAGTTTTTTTTCCCCAGCATCTCCAAACTCTTAAAGATTACTTTAAAAGAAGAAAGCAAGATGAAGAAAGTGAGAGGGAAGGTAGGAGGTGAATTGGGAGGAAGATGGGGAAGATACCAGGAGAGAGAGAGAGAGAGAGAGAGAGAGAGAGAGAGAGAGAGAGAGAGAGAGAGAGAGAGAGAGAGAGAGAGAGAGAGAAATTTCTCATTTGGCTGAGAGCATTTGGAAAGACACTGACGAATGGCAGTATAAGACAAGAAACTTCTGTTTGACATTTCCAAATCTGATGGCTTCAAACCTTCCATTGCAAGGTTGGAAAAAAATTAGGAGAATTCGGACGTAACCACCCACTCGATGCCTCATGGAGAAACCAAAAGTATCTTAACGGAAAGTTGTAGCTTTACTAAAAGACACTTCAATGATGTTTGCAATATTACAAACATTTCACTTAAAATACTTCGGGTTTCTCTATTTCTGTAAGAAAAAAAACAAAACAAGAAACCGTAAGGAAAAAAATCGAGGGCTAAGTTACAGTTCAAAGAATATTACTGGTCGGGTAACAAACAACCCTAAAAAGCGAACTGATTTTTTATCTTTCTTTTTTTTCTCTTTGGTTCGAGATGTATATACGGCAATTCTCCGGAAGGAAATCAAAGCAGGAACGTACGTACAGCCATACCCCATCCCAAAGGATGATGGAACAATCAATTTCTAGTTGGAAATATAGCTAGCTTATTTACCGAGTCTAGCTCGATTACAAATAGTAAAAGAGGGAGCCAGGGTTTTGACGTAAGCAGCCTATAGTAGTAATTGAGACAATGGATCTCTGACCAACGATATAACGACCGTCTGTCGAAAACAGCTTCGACCAATATATATAGATAGGTCTTCCTTTTATTCTTCCGTCGGACATTGTGCAGCACGGCTTAGAAACAAAGATGACGTATGGAGAGAACGAGAACTGCAGTCCGCGAGTATGGGGTCTATTTCAAGCAGCCCCCAAAGGAAAACAATACCGCCCTTTTGTTACGTCATCTTCTAGTTTCACTTCCAGGTATAAATGACTGGAGATTGACATAATAAACCAGGAAAAACGTAAGGCAGGACAATGTGGTAGTATAAGATTATTTCTAAGGAATTTTAACTTCAATCAAAACTTCAACCCTTTCAGATAGAGTTTCACCTCCGTTGCTTACTCCGAGTGGAGTAAAATGACTTAGCGAAATGGTTTCTCGACTCACACACGAAGGTTTTCCGTAATTATCGTGGAACCTTATTGCGGTATACCCCGTACAAACCAATAGATTCTGGTGCAACCCTTCATAGTTTTTCAAACTTAGTTGGTCCGTTCTGGAAAACAACAAGAAAGCTAACTACGACGGGGAAAGGGGTAGAGCTTGCACCCTACGAAATAAAATAAGAAGCTGTAGAAAAACACCTGCTGAAGATATAAGAAAGTTTCGTGATCGGCTTGCTAACGCAACTGTTGCCCCATATACTCTCTTCTCCTGGCACCCTTCAACTCTCGCACAAACTATCTCCACCCGAAAAAGTTCATCCTGCCTTAAAAAAGAAGAAAAAAACAGGGAACCGAGGAACGTTATGCCCTTAAAAAAGGAATGGGGCAAGGTATAGTGCCTTCCGGAAACTGGTCTCTCTAGCTCGAAATCCGATATAGAAATAAAGCCATATAGCGTCACTGATGGGGTATACGGTCATATCCGAAAGAACCCCTAGTCTTAGGAGCCCATCCAAGACTGGAATCGGAATGCAGTTGAAGGCGGGAAGGTGTAAAGTCTTGAAGGAAGGATAAAATAGATTTTATTCGAAAATTATTTTGCAAGTTTTAAATCAGGGGATAGTAAAGCAAGGATGATATTACATTCTGTATCCTCTGAACACTTTAGTTATGTAACATGATTCTTCCCAGGTTCACTCTACACTTAACCTTTCTAGCTTTTTAATAATTAAGACAATGTAAATATAGTTCTTCTAAAAGTGTCGAAAAGATTGATAGAAAACTAATTTGGAAAACTAGGTATATTTCTCTGTTTGCCTACCCTTTACCGATAAATTTCCCACGTATCTCTCTTGCCCCGCTTTGCATTAATTCCTGGAAGGAAGGTGGACGAAAGGCGGGATAAAAATGGAGTAGCTAGATCCTTTTCCTTTTTCGGGAGCACGATCTAGAAGAAGGGGAGAGCGAGCTATAGCGAGTCTCGTTTCGGGAAATCATGCAAGATTCATCCTAGAACCATCTGCGGGTCATCAGTATTCGACAAAGCACGCTCTTCGATATCGTGTACGAAGAATACAGCGTCCGTCATTAGCCCCTGGCGTCTTATCCCCTGGAAAGCCGATCTACTTTTAACCCCCTTCTCTCCTCTTAGACCCACCAGGGCTCGCTGGCTTCTCTTAAGAGTTTTTCTTTCCTTTTACCAACGCACGTCGCAACCTTACATCAGGAAAAAAAAGTCTCGAGAGCGCGTGTAAGGAGAGAGAGAGAGAAAGAGAAAATAGCTTATTTTGGTGGGTATACCAAACACCCAAATGGCCTCTACTAGTTATAGCTACTTTGCTGGATATATAGAAATAAAAGTAAGGCACTATAAGTCTAGATGGAAATCGGATTTAAAGAAGGTCTTAGAAGGAGACGACACTTTCTTCGTGTCTGCACCTTCAAACTCAGTTACATTTAGCGTTTGACACTTAGTAAAGTCCATTAGCTAATACGCGCTTGAGATTTGTTATTATTTTACTTAGATATTCAAGTATGAAAATCGAGTTTAGCTTTCAATCATATTTCTCTCCCTTTTGTAAATCCTTTGAATATTTCAATATCAAAGTATTTCATTTTAAAAAGATATCGCGACTTAACAAATCACGTAGAAATCTTGGGCAAAATCGGAATGGAATATTGGAACAAACAATATCATTTTTCCTTCTCCAAACTCCATAAATATTTACTTTGCCAAAAATGACAAAATCTGAATATGGAGCGTGGAAGGAAGAGAGTACATACGTGGGAAAGCTAAATTCACGACTTTAAAATCCTTTCGAATACCGACATCCAAATTGCTTGGCTACCCGAAAGCCTAAGTCGAATTTTCTACCCAAATCAAGAAGTTACTCATTTCTACCATGAATTAACAATAAAATATATCTTTGACTGAGTTGGAATCAAGATTCGCTTATTCTTTAACAAGATAATCTGACGTCCGAGAAACGTTCAGTTTCTGAAAGAGAGAATGAAATAAATTCACTCTTATACCTTGAGTAAAGGAAGGTGGGAAGGAAGTCTTATATATCTCCCTTTCCAGTATAATTTCATTCGGATTCCAAAGCTGAATAGAGTGAAAAGGGGGAAGGGATATTTCCTACAGAACGCATCTACAGTTTTCTCTACTTTCCCCCTATGATCTGCATTCATCCTTAAGACATGGAAGTAATATTTCAAGCCCTCCAGAGTCCAGAGATAGATATAGAGAAAGAGAGAGAAAAGTGGTACGGTGGTGAAACGAGAGATAGTGAATTTAAAACCCGGGACTTTCCAAGTTCCAACTGCAGTCGCGGCGGGCTATTTGGATATTCCAGAGTCTTCTACGAATTCAGCATTTTTCCGATTCCACCACTTCTTTCTCGTTCACTCTCTCACTCTCACTTCCTAACATATATAACGTCGTTTCGCACTATCCAGGTATCGGTGGTCGCAAATGAGTAATAGATGATACCCGCAGGAAGAAGAGAGGGAAGATGTAGTAGAGAGATGTGGAGAGGGGGGGGGCAAGCAGCCGCCGGAGATATCTTTATGTAAATGTTCTAAAACAGCGTTTTCTTAAAATTTACATAAAACCGACGTCGTTTGATTCGTGTTACGAAGGGGAATATTTTAAAACACGCTAAAGAATCGATACCGCATACCCGGGAATTAAAATGTAAAACGATTGGAGATGAGTCGCCTGAAATGTTCAGCGAATGAAGTCAAAAACAGTAAAAGTAAAAGGCAGGCAAACGTTTTCACCAATTTTCTAAATTGTTCAACTTCATTTTTTTAGTCCCAAATTTCTGTACTGATCTCTCTTTAATTTAAAAGTTTCAACGTGGATTTTTTTGTAATATCATAAGTTTATAAGACATGTTCCATAAGTTTGTCACTGGTTAGTGAGAGATTGTCATAGGTTTTCGTAATGCGACGCCTGTTGAGGCGCTGTCAAACTCTTAGTACAGACAAGAAGTGATATCTAGTTTATTTGGGATAAGATATAAGATGCCTAAGTATTCGCGCGCCATATAGTCCCAGTCCCCCTTTAAAATACCAGGGGGGACGTAAAAGGAGGCCGGGCTATTTCGCCTCTCCTCAGACGGAAAATACGTAATTTTCGTCATTCGCGTCGCGCTGAGGTGAGTTTTCAAGAACCAATGAGATGCTGGTTGTAATTCAGAGGCGGGGATTAACTTCGGACCTACGTTTGGACTGGAGATAAAGTGAGAAATGTGGCACCAATTATACCTTCTCCCTAATAAACTAGATATCACTTCTTGGTACAGACTAAATATTAAGGACTGCAAAACCGCGTGCAGTCTCGAATACGAAGTCAGACTTAAGGAACATATCTTATAAACTTATGGTAATATTAATCTATTCTTAAAATTCCGGATGAAGTAAAGCGGAAACGTCAATTGTATCACGCATATTTCGAGCGTTTCGTTTCGAGAAACAGAAAAATCTTCAAGAATGAAAAACTTTACAACAGAGTGTACAGTGAAATGCTTTTAAAACAATCTAGACTTTTTCCTTTTATATAACGTCTGGATAAACATATTTCAAGGGAATCGAAAAACGTTTCTTAAAAATACTTTATAAAAGTTAAAGGGGAAAGAAAAAAAATACGATATTATTACAAGAGCAAGGTACCAACTTTCCCATACTATAAGAATCCTTTAAAAAAAACGGAAGGTACTCGATTCTGGCCAAATGGTTTCAGAAAATATAGGCCGGTAATAAATTACGGCCAAAACAGTATTTTTTTTCATTATGACTGCTAACGGAGGAATAGGCGGGAAAAAAACAAAGAAAAAGTATAACTTTATACCGATAACTAACCGATATATATATACAGGGTGTTTCTGCTAAGTTCACCCTAAGACCATTAAATTAAGGGGGTGTTCCTTGGGCAATTTTGAGTCGAAAATGTTATGCCACTATTTTTGAGTTGATGATTTGAGTGTTTTGGAGAAGACCCCTTAATTAAATGAGCATTGTATTTCAGTTTCTAATTAAATTTAAGGGGTCATCCGTAAAATACTATGGACAATCTTAACTCAATCCCCCATAATTAGTGGCAGACTTATCAGAAACACCCTGTACATATCTTAGAAGATAAGCTACGCTATACCTTCGAGAAAAAAATAATAATTTTCAATTTTATTTCTTATAACGCGAGATGTATTATCCATCATTCTTTTGCCTTCTTGATTTTTATCTCAGACATTTTGTGTAGATTATGGATTGACAAGGATTTCGAATTTATAATCACCTCTGTTTATAACCAAAAATTTTAAAATTAATGGCAAATTTTGACGATATACATTCAATTTCAAAATTCACCTGTCTTGTAATATTTTTAAAGTTTATAAGGCGTCAGTTATCGATTTGTTTCGGACGGGCTGGGGATAGACTCGTTTCAAAATTAATTTTATCGATCTGTCTTATACAGACTTTTCTAAAATCGAAAATGATTGTGGTCTACGGTCATTAAATATTGTTTAGATTTTTATATCGTATATTTCAACGAAATATACGTTAAAAACTGAAAGGAACAACGTAAAGTCTAACTTTAATATTTAAAACTTTTAGCGAAAAAGTAGTTGTTAAAGGAAGCAGAAAATGATGAGTTGTTAGGAGCTGAAGTTAAAGAGAAAGAAAGAGGCGCTAGCTCGATCCATTATGGTAATATAGACGCGGAAATTCTTTAAATTTGAACGATAAACTTTAGGCGAAAATAGACGAAAAAGGGTCGCGATAGGAGTGGGGAAAATTTTTAATCGCTGGTAAACTTCGCCGACGTTCTTTTAACATTAAAAAATCTTTTATTTTCAATATATATGCTATTTTCAGCTGTTCTGTCAGCATTTGTGGAATTCAATTAAAAGCCTCTGCAGGAAAACGTCTGAGACATCAAATGAAACGTTTGAATAATAAATTGTCCAATAAATAAATCTTACCGTAAAAAAACAATAAACACGTATAAAACGTATAAAACTTATTCCGGAATTCTAAAAATCCCATTTAATTTAAAATACTGTTTCTAAGCAAAATAATAACTCCTGTCTTTATATAAATATTAATTTTTAAATATTTTTTTCCAATTTAGATTTTAAAATCTATCCAATCAGCAAATGCTTGCGTTCCCACTGAGGGTTCCCACAAGTAAATAATGTTTGTCGAATAAATATTTACGCTAAAAATAAACTGTTTATTTAAGAAAAGAGTTAAAATGATTTACTGAAATAAATTTCAATTCGGCCAACCAGGTTTTGGTTGAGAATATTAAAGGAGTCTATTTTATATACATATCAACTTTGTTATATATCAGTGTACGTCCCTGTGGAACAAATAGCCTGATTTATAGAATGGGGAGAGAGAGTGGGCCTTTCTCAGTTTCCATGGAAGATCTTTCGATTCGAGGCAGCATCGTATAGTTTAAATAATTCCTTTTCTTCCGGCCGCCTCGATCTGAACGCGAGGAATTCTCGGTTCTCTAGACTGTAGAGATCAAATAGTCGCGAGAAAAATCGATATTTCGATAGAGAGAAAGCGAATCGAAGTAGGGTAACCCTCTACTCTAGCTACAACATTACCAGTTACCGTCACCCCAAAACTAGCTATAGCTAACGTACCAAGAGACTCGCCACAATCTATATTCCGAGCTAGGGAACGAGATTTTCAACATTTTCGATTCAAAGTGTGGGCCAATTTTCATGAATCTATTGATTTCCTCCCTGAACAAATAAGCCTGTTTAAAACTATGCCCAGTCACGATTATCCGATATATTCTCTTCAATATATTCTTGTTAGGTTTGAATAAATTCTAGCGGGTGTGCATTAAAAGACCAGACTCCAATTTCATATTCGTTTCAAACGAAGTGTAGAAAAATACCGATTCTACTAAAAGTTTTTCGAAACTAATCCAAAACAAAAAAAGAGCTACCAAATTTAGCGATACCATCAAAGCTTTGACCGAAACTCTTAAACATTTACTAAAAGTGCTTTTAAAACTGTATAAAGTTTGAAACCAGGAAATAAGCATGTAGGAAAGGTTGAACCTCAAACCCTTCTCCTCATTTTTCTTTTTCCCCGTATTTGCGTTTATCAAAAATTCTATTTCAAAAATAAATAGTTAATAAATACTTAATATCCTTCCAAATATATAACAACTATGTAAATATTCGAAGGTAATCTTAAATTACAATAAAATTTAATAGTTAATAGCAAAACTTAAATTATTTTTTGATTTTCTCGCAACTTGGTATCAAAAACGTAAAATTCAATTTTACTATTCTATTTTGAAAAAAAAAAAAAAATATGAGTTTCGTAAGAGCTCAAATAAAACCTTTTGAATTTATAGCACTTTAGGTCAATATTTGATAAAACGAAGCCCCCTTAAGATATGAAAATATTTGACGAAAGAAAATGGACATAAAGATGAAATAGGATTTTCTTAAAAAAAATCTAAAACAGAGAAAATATTTATTTAGCGATAAAACTGAAAATTCGTTCGCACTAGTTGGCTTGAAATTGGTTAATATACTTCATTAATTCGTTAAGACTGTGGATTACGCGTGGCTTCGAATTAGTTTACTTCATCTTAATGCGAACAAAGCCTCTTGTACAGCCGCCCCGTATCAGTTCAGTTTGGTAAACTTAACTAATGGAATAAATTTTGGAGAATCTTTTCCGGGTATACACAGTTCGGGTTGGGGGCTAAAACCAACGTGATCTTCTTGTAAATAAGAGGAAGTGCCACGATAACTTTCTCCCTGAGAGCTCTACTCTCTCTCTCAGCTATGGGAGCAAAGAATACTTTTTTCTTTTACCTTTCTTTATTATCGATTCCCGCTCCATTCTTTATAATATTACACGTTCCGCAACAAAAGGTGTATCAAGAAAACGGCACCCCAAAAATAGCCAAGTGGATAAAATAACAATAGCAGGTGTGGTCGGTCTCTCTTCCCTTTTACGGAGAAGAGAAAAAATACACCAGATTATACGGTCCACAAAGTACACTAATACCGAAGTTATCAAATTTCTTATACACTTTCAAACGTAGGGGTCGCGGTTATTCGCGGAAAAAGCTTCGATAACTCCCTCTACTTCTCCCTAAGCCTAATCTAATCCCAAACCTCGGGGTGAAATATAATTTATGCCATTGCTGCACCCTCAAGCACGAAAGGAGAACGTAAACAGTGTGCATGGTTTTGAAATAACGGTGTGTGTGTGTGTGCACGAATTCATACAGTATACTGGTATGGCGAAGTTTGGCGGAACTTGGTGGGAGGGGGGGGGTTCTTTAAGGAAAGAGGACGATGGGTAGAGTAGGAAAAAGGACGCGATAAGGAAAGCTTCCTGTCTACGTGGACTCTCGCTGGGGGATCTGAGAAACGCGCCTAGCTTGTCGTTTTACTTACGTGAAACGACGTCGAGGCCTTTAAAAAGTAATCCATCAGCTCTTAGGGGTAGAGGGCTCAAAAATATATATATAATATAACCGCACAAACCTCCCCGTCTTGTTATACGCTATAAAAGATACCTCGTCCTTTTATTTAACGATCTATAACCACTATACGATAACTAACGAATCACCAAGCTTCATCCCCGAATATGAGCGGGTACAGATATTTTTCAATTATCAGCAAAGTATAACCTAAACCAGGGATAGATTTAATTTTAGAAGTAGGAATGGAGAACAGAGTAATCTGGGCGCGCGTCGAAGTCCTAGACCCTCTTCCCCGGGAAGGGGGTATGAAAGAAGAGGAGGGGGTCATAGCGACAGAGGTAAAAAGGAATTACGTATTTTTCGCCGTCTCCGTCAGCAACGTCATCAAAACGTAGTTTAAGTGAGCCAATAAGATAATTTAAACTTTTCGTTACGTGTTGGAGGGAGGGGCTCGGACTGAAGTAAATACTTACCGTTCTCCATTCCTACTTCTAAAATAAATCTATCCCTGCCTGAACCTAGGGAAGATTCTCAATTATAAATAGTAAGGTTTAGTTAAGAATTAGTTTAAAATTGCAGTTCGGAACTTTGTGTCTCGTTCTTCAATCGCAATTTAGTTTAAAATATCAGCTTAACCTCTCTAAAATTTTCCATATAGAATTAAAAACACCGCAAAAACGTTATTCTTTAACGACTTCCCTTAATAAATTCCATACAAAATCACGGACGATAAAACTTTGGGGCTACTAATTAAGGAAAAGGGCGTTTAAAAGGTACAACTAATAAATATTAATCCCTCTTTTTATCTATGCCCATAACAACGCTCTCATAGAAAGGATAAAATATCGCGTATGAAGGTCACGACATACTTTTTCCATACATATATTTCTACCCTTACCTTTACATATATATATCCTGGATAATTTGGTTAGCTGACCAAGAATCTACGAAGTTATAGAGAGTAAAACCTCGGGGGAATTTGACATCCACGCGTCGCGTGTCCACGTTGCGGGAGTGCGCGAGAAAATTTATTTATCGATTTTGGAAAATTTAGTTTCGGCATAGAGAACTAGGGGTGACTGAGATTTTGGAAGAGCAAGAGCGTGCGGAGCGTTTTGGATGGTTGGACGGTACAAGACTCCCCCCCCCCCCCAACAGCACCCCTCATCTCCCACTCCGTACGATGTCGGAGAGAAAATCTGGTGACTCTAGCGACGTGGCGTCACCTGTCCTAGATGACGAAGTAGGAGGCATTTTCCCGGACGCGGGTTACATATTTGGCCGCAGCCGCCACACTGATAAGACTAATGAGCTGTGACCATCCACCCCCTAGAAACATTCCCCCCACCGTTTCTCTTCTCGGCAAGCGTGTTGCCCTTATTACGTTCGGTTCCTCTTTCTATTCGAGCTGCTCCAAAAAATTTTATCTTTGGTGTAGTAGGTCGCTCGCTAACCCTCGCGTAACGTTTGACTCCATGAACATATAGGATGGGGTTAAAATTGAATATAGCGGAAAATATTCTAGCTAAACGAGGCTGGTAGCAGCGACAAGTTTTCCTGGAAGGCGGAAACTACGATTAGCCATCGGAACTAATTCAACTATAGGCTGTTACGTGTAAAATATTCATAAGTTTTTTATCCTGTTACCTTCTCGTGTTATTCCCCTCTCTAAAAGCCAACCCGTCCTAATTTAGTTACTGCTCGATGTACATACAGTAGACAAAATACAATTAGCAGATACGGATTATTTAGTCTATCCTTGATGTAGACTTTCCCCCGAGCACGAGTGTAATGAGGGTGAAACAATAAAACATTCATTCATTCATTCATTCGTAGAGAACGTATAGGAAACATTTCTACAGGAGAACTTTTTCAGATATTCAATTCCAGAATTCATACATAAAACTTTATATTTTTCAGAAATAGTCTTTCTCGTCAAGAAGAAGAAATGCGTCGGCAGATCAGTCCTACCTGCTACGTGCTTTCAATCTTTTGTTGAAAAACAGAAGTGGGAAGAACATTTTAACAATTTATTCCGAGAAAAATGAAAAATATACAAGTTGAAGAAGAAAGAAAACTAGGCGTGTATGATGATTTTACGCAAAACGGAGAAATTTGGAGAATACAAATTGAGATAGTGGCGTGATTTCTCTCTTTTCTAGACGAGAGAGAAAAAAGATTTGGAGAACTTGGCCTCCCACAGATAGAAAAAGAAAAATATCATAAGGCGCAGCTGAAAGAGGGACTGAAAAAACTATTACGGATTTAGCAAGACGTATTTTGCAATTATGCAAATACGAAAGAATAAAATATTAATGGTGCCGGGATTTCTTTTTTTTTTATTCCTATCTCGCAGAATTCCCGGGGCCGTGCACTTAGCAAAGAGGGCGAAATGTGCATGCCCTATTTCTCTATCCCGGGCCATTCATTTTAGGGGGTAGGTAATTCTTTTCCTAAATAGCATCGTCGACTGTCCAGAGAGGAGGATCACGAAGCGAAAGCCTACAGAGATATAAAACGATTGAAAAGGCGAAACTGCAAAGCGCCCAAGACAATGAATGCGCCATGAGAAAAATCATTGAGTCATCACATCAAAAAGAAAACCTCTATTCAAAACCACCCTACCGGCCGATCCCGCCCTTTATTCCAAATCTGAACGCTCGCCACTTTTCAAAAAGAAACAGAGTTCCGTAGTATTAGGAGTGGGTAAGGTAAGGGAAAAAAGGCAACTATCTAAAGGCAAACATTACCTCGGAAGCTAGAAATCAGATCGATGATGACTGCTCCGTCGCTTATCGTACGTTAACGTTAGGACGGTTAGGCCTAACTCGGAATGGCTCGGAACAGAAAAGGAGCCGCCGTAAAGGCAATCGGCAAAAAACCAAAAAAATATAATCGACGGTGCGCGCATACCTTAATCGGAAGATGAGCCCAGTAACAAATGAAGCGAAGAGAAAAAGGAGTATATAGCGAGAGCTGGCAGGCGGGATACGGAGTAACAGGGAGGGGGAGTATTGGCATTGTTTGGGTGCTACGATCTTCAATGAGTCAGCAATCCTGTTGCGCCTGGAGACGCTGGTGGAGAACCCTCTTTTGTAAGGCTCATTGGACACCGATATCGAAAGCGCGCGGGAAAAACGGGAGAGCACGAGAATAGAGGAGAAAAAACGGAAAAAGAAAAATCAATCGCCAAAAGACAGTAAACGAGTCTCTCTTACGCAATTATAGTGGGCGGAGGCCACTCGTGTGTCCAGAGAATCCACCTAACTCACTCTCCCAGGGATACGGGATGCGAGAAGGGACTTATCCCTGTCCTAAGAAATTATTTAATTCTGCCACGAGTATCTCTCGCGCGCTACGACCCTCTCGTGTCACGCGTTGCTTGTTTACAAATACCAAAGTTCGAAACTTCCATATTCTTAGGAGAATTGAATAAATTATAGGAGTGTAGGTAACTAGTAGGTTGAGAACATCTGCTATTTTTCGATTTGGTAGTGTTCGTTTTCTTCTTCGTTTTTGGTTTGGACACGGATGAATAATTAGAACAAACTCGCGTAGCACACGGTTGCCAGGGTTCAAACCCTCTTCGTCTCTCGCCCCGCCAGCTCTGGGTAGTAAGTAGATAAGCCATTTCTTGCGCGTTAACGAAAGTCCAAAGAGAGAACATAGTGGGAGAAAAAATTACGCTTCTTGTCCATCGATTTCGCTGGCCTCCTGGTCATCAACTGAAGCCAACGAGATGATTCTAACGGAATATATCCATCCTTATGTTTCCAGAGCATCTATCTTATTTATTCCCTTATATACGTAGATGGGGTGGGTATCATTTAGTCTCGGGGTCTGTCCCTTTGGACTAAGGTTCATCATTCGACGATACGAATCAATCTACTCCAGCTCTATTCCACCATTAAATCATGACTATAGCTTCTTGTCGCAAACAAACCATGATTGTTTTACTTCGAGGTTTGACCTTCAAAATGGAAACGTAAGATTCTTAGCCCGGTGACTCGATAAGCAGATTGATTTCCGTCCCACCGACGTTAGATTAGCGAAAAAGGACGATAGAAATTGAGTTTTCCGCGCGGGGTAAATCAAGTTTGTAAGCGAGTACCGCACCATGGCTCGGGATCGAGACTTCGGTTAAGGTTAGCTAAAATGTTCTCTTGACGTTTTCGCCCGAGCTTGTTTTTCTTTGGACTCTTGATACAGAACCTTCTCTTTCAATAGCAAATACGCTGACAAGTAGGCGTAATAAAAATCGAGTCGTTGGAGCAAGTTTTGTAGGAGAGATGTTCGGAGAAGATACAGTAATGGGCCATTTGTTTCGAAATGCAGAAAAGAATCAAAGTCCTTCTCTAGAAACGGAAGAAAGAGGGATTTCCAGGAAAGGAAAAAGGCAACGCAAGAAGAAGAAAAAAAATGGGATAGAGATGGATAATACGAAATGCGTGTTTTGTAGCGTCAACCTAAAGTAACTTTTCTTTCGGCACAGCGTCCATTCTATAGGTTGGTGGTGTATACGTCACCGGATTTCTACTCGCCCCATTAATGTTTTACGGTGAAAAGAAGCCCACGTAATAATAATGCGGGTCTAGGGAAGGATTTTCGGGGATTGGAAACACCGTAAAACTTCCGAGAATATATAAAAATAATGCTAGACTTTTTACGATCAGGCCTTACGTATGGGTTATTTAAAAAAGTCTACAGTACAGATGTGTTAGATGATATAGTAGATACGCTTTGGTATTTAAGATGAAACCACTTAAGTTTTGTCAAATAATTATGTAAATCGAGTACCAAGTAAGTTTTGTCAAATAATTATGCAAATCGAGTACCAAGTAAGTTTTTTCAAATAATTATGTAAATCGAGTACCAAGTAAGTTTTGTCAAATAATTATGTAAATTGAGTACCAAATAATTTTTATCAATATTTATGTAAATTGAGTACCAAATATGTTTTATAAATAATTATGTAAATTGAGTACCAAATAAGTTTTATCAATAATTATGTAAATTGAGTACCAAATAAGTTTTATCAATAATTATGTAAATCGAGTACCAAGTAAGTTTCGCCAAATAATTATGTAAATTGAGTACCAAGTACGTTTCGCCAAATAATTATGTAAATTGAGTACCAAGTACGTTTCGCCAAATAATTATGTAAATTGAGTACCAAGTACGTTTCGCCAAATAATTATCTAAATTAAGAACCAAATTTCAAAATCCAATTAGTGAGAAATTATATACACCTTCCGTATGTTTCAAACACCAATTCTATGGTCTTAACTATTTTCCCAAATTATATTTTGGACATTTTATACCGTTAACTATTTAAGGAAGACCGAAACATGAACCTTAAATTTAATTAAATCTTCCTCAATATAATCTTGAGCAAACAAATTTTTAAAACTTTCGTGACGAACTGAAAATTTATATCTTTACATTGAATTGCCTTAAATTTCAACCGGAAAGTGATCAAATTTCCGCTCATTATTGTTGGGTAAAGCAACGAAAATTAACCAAGCTCCGTATAGGTCCGCTATTAACCCCTTAAAGCACTAATATCCCAATTTCCCAAATACGTGTATTTCTGGGCATGGTCGGGAAACTGAGGAGATGCAAAATGACCCAGTTATTAAAATTCCAGAAGCCACCACCAATTTTCGTCAATTTCTGGTGTATTCATTAAAATTTTTCCATAACGATTAAATATCTCATCCCTTTTATCCCTGGCGATACTGTTCATTTACAATCAAATTTATCTTCGAATGCAGTTTCAATTCTAGCTGCTTATATTAATTCTGTTTAATTTATAATGAACTAGCAAAATTCCCGAGCTCTCTACCATAGAAAGTTTTGGTATAAATGGTTATATTTGAATGTTACTACCAACAAAAGCTACGTGAGTAAATAATTCCGGGTAACTTTTTAAAATTAATGTTACAGAATCTAGTTATAATTAATGATAAGTCTAACATATTTAAAGTGAAAACCGTTCCTAATATTTAAAGTAATATAAAGAAACTGGGGAACAAAACTAGCGCTTTGTTTGCTCCTTCGCTATGAAATATAAATTTACTGTAAATATTTCTTTGCAAGAGTTTTTCAGAAAACATACTACATAATTTATACATAAAATATAAAGCAAAAAACTGCGAAAAACCCGAATGTTCCACATTCTCGTAATCTCGAATCGAACATAACATTCGGCATACAGGTATTTCAAAACTGCCTGATCACCAATACTCTAAGAACAAAACCATACATCAAGACAGCCTATTTTGGTACCTAGTGCATATTTCTCCTGAAATAGGGGGATGATTTTGGGTGGTCTTATATAGCTATAACGGGATATGTAAATGAATCCAACAGCCGTCTCTATTCCTTCACCATGGCCTAGCTGGTTCTTCTTCTCCTCAAACTTCTTCTTTTTTTTTTTTAAGAAAACTTCGATAAGAAGAACACAAGCGAGAAGAAGAGAAGGTGGGATGGGAGGTTGAAAAATAAGCCAAGCCTAGCCTTGTTTTTATACTTGTAAACATGGAAATCAACCAGAGTGGCAAAAACGAATAAAAATCTTTCTTTCGTTTTTCTCTGTTCTTCTTTCCTCTCGCGTTTCTTAATCGAACCGTCGCTTGAAACGAGAGAGAGAGAAAGAAAGAAAGAAAGAAAGTGGGTGTAGGAGAATGCTTGACAAGCAATACTTCTCCTCGTGTTATTTTTTATACCTCGATTTTTTCCAGTAACGGAAAAAATGGACGCGGGAATAGATAGATGAAGGCCTAGAGAAATATGTTCTTTCCCACAGCTAAGCCTTGGCCGAAACATTTCCTCCCAAGGATTTCTTCGAACCACTGAACAGGAGAATGAAATGAAACCCAAAAAAAATGAAGGAGGAATAGCTTTAGCATACTAGATGGGAAAGGGTTTGGTGCGTGAAAAACTAAATCGTGTTTCAATTTTCAAACAAAAGGATATTTAAATCTGATCACTGAATTGGTAGGCTCGTAAATTAAATTTTCAGACGTTCAAATAAATCGGAACTAATTAGTTTAATTGATAATTTATTGATGCGGGATAGCGAGCGAATTAATTTCAATTTTAATTGGACTTTCATAAATAGGACAAACTTAGCTTAGACAAAGATAATTTGAATAATATTACCCTCTTTGCAATTAGCGACAGTTCAATATTCACGAGACAGTTGAATAAATTAACGGATTTAATTCGTTCGTTTTTACTTTAAAGGAATTTAAAATATGCGCAGGGTTTGAAAAATCGATTAAAGTCTATTTTAATACAAAAGGGAATCCCTGGACGGTGAGATTTCTATTACAATACTGTATTTACTAAAGTTCAGGAAGAGCTTGGGCAAACTATAAATGTAATACCAAACTGAGCAGGAGCGAATGAGCAGGCAAGGTAGAGAGTCAGTCGAAAAACCGTCCTAGCGTAACGGTTTCATTAACTTAACCCGTGTTTACTCGACTACGATTTAGAGAGATAGAATCGTTTGGTTTTCTCTATCCGCGTTTCATCCCCGAATACAGCACTAACCGAAGCGTAAACCTCCGTTAAATCTAATCCCATTGATATAACAAACGCCCTCAGCTTGCAATACGCGATACGTCTTTGATTGAAACTCAATATCGTGGACCTTAATCATTTTGCCGAGAAGCGAACGAAACAGAAATATTACCAGACTGCGTTAAAGCCCTAAGCTTATTCGCTTTACAATACGCAACAAAATAGAGGGTGTAAGTACGGCTTATCAATTACCTCAATTTCAGCTTTACCACTATTAATTAATACACGGCGTACACTTACGAGGATATCTATAGAGAAAGAGAAAACGAAGGGGGATAGAAAACTCGCACGCATCGTGTCGCGATAATTCAATTCCCAAAGCTCGTTGGCAAATAGAAAACGCTCGGAGGAGGATTAACACGCGAAACCCCCTTTCTCTAACCCTTTCCTCCCTATATACACACATACAACATCAAGATGTCGGACAATCAATAAATATTTCGAATGGTCTCCGCGTAATTTCCTTTCTATTTTTTTACGGATGTTGGAAGACGGCAACTGACAACTGTTCGATCCCTTGTAAAACATATTACTCTAACCCTTTCCTTCGTACACGTAGATCCTTTAGAGACGTTCATACAGTTGTAACTATATCCTTCACTTCCTCTTTCCATTCTGTGTCGAGGGAGAGAGAGAGAGAGAGAGAGAGAGAGAGAGAGAGAGAGAGAGAGAGAGAGAGAGAGAGAGAGAGAGAGAGAGAGAGAGAGAGAGATATATGCCTTTCGCGTCCCAGACAACTCTTACTCATTTTTGTAGAGAAGTTGGTCGGATGTCGGAAGCGTAAGCTATCCGATTAGGTCGACTCGTCTTCCACTCTCCCTCGACCAATCATATTTTACGCATCGAATAAACTCTTAATTGAGAGAATGAATAGCTAGTCAGAGACCGACGTCGACTCGCAACGAGGATCGTGAGGAAAAGCGAGGATTTCTATCTCGTTCTGGCAACTTATAAATAACGATAAAAACGATCTTTCCGCTTAGTGGCCAACTAAATAACGAGAGTTTATAGGCAAAAGTGGACTACATTTATTTTTCTTGGGAGGGAAATGGTGCCCTTTTTCATTAGTATGGTTGTAGCTACATTGAAGGTCTATTTGACCGATCGATATTTCAATTTCGTCTCGCGGTTCATGTAAGAAAAGCATAAATTACGTTAAAATCAATACGGGATTGAAAAATAATAATAATAAACAGTAAGAGTTAGGCTTAAATTGAAAAGCAAGTTTTATTTTTCTAGTTCTCACTAAACTTTCGCTCAAATTCTCCTCAAGTGGCGGACTTAAAAATACACTCGAGATATGATTGACGATTTAATCTTCCTAATTACCAATTTAGGCCTAATGCCAAATTTTTATACCATCAAAACTAATCCTTCCCCCACTCAGTGTTTATACTCTCTTCGTCAAATTTCCAATGCCTTACTCTTGACTTATTCAGTATTTTTTTCTTATTCGCAACTACGAATATAAAAAAATCATCATCAAACTATAGGATGCTGGTGGTGGTTAATGGAATGTATCCTGTACATTTGATCTTAAACCTTCCTGCGGGGAGTTTTTTTTACTTTGGTACATATACTCATGAAGTAGCGGATCCTATGTTAAGTGTACGCTAGGGGTAAAGAAATAAACTTAATATCCCTTATACGAAAAGGGATGTTTTTTTTTACATCTCAAGCTTCAGAGCGTGAGTCCCGCAGGCTGCTGACGAGTGAAGGGATTTTCAACGTTGTCCGAACCGAATATTTCAACATGTAAAAAGAAGAAGAGGGGGTCTGAGTTTGTAAGAGGAGAGAGCCGGAGCGTTGCTTCGTCACGCGATCATTAATCTAGTAAGATAAGCCCGCAAGGAGAGGATGGAAAAGTGGAGGAAGCTCAAGAGCAAAAAAAAAAAAAAGGAAGAGATGGAGATGGTACGAAAAAATTTTTTTCAAGGATGAAGAAACCGGCTTGAAAATGATGCCGATATACACTCTCTCTCCCTTTCTCTTCATCCCTTCTCTAGGTCTATTTCTTTCCTTTTTTTACAAATTCTACTCCAATTTCCAAGAAAATTAATCCTAACTCTAAAAGATGGAGAAAGGAAAGCTGCTATGCTAACCGAATAAACATTTTCGTATTTTTCTCTTTTAACAACAACAACAAAAAAAGAACCAAAATACATATGAGTGAACGAAGCTACTTGCCTAAATTATGAATTTTAGTTTTCATATAATGAAAAATAGACTAAATAATTTAAATAGTAGAACTACGAAGTTTAGAATCTAGAGTTATCTAACCAAAATCAACCTTCTCATAACAATAAGGTTGTAACTACATTTAACCGTGAATCTATTGAAATTACAACAATTGTGTTGCTCAAAGACTCGCCGAAAGACATAATTAAAAATTTTAAAAAGCGCTATTTTTAACCTCGAATGTTTAGATTAACTATCCAAACATAACGGAAAATTAATTAGTTCCTTACCAGTACTTTCTTGCTTTTTGAGGCTATGTTATTACTTTGTTGCGAAATATGCAAATATCCCAGACAAAAATCCATGCTTTTATAATACAGAAAAAAAATCACAAAAAAATTTGGAAGGTTTTTGGTAATAAAAATATTCCATACATTTTGTCCAGGGGTTGAATGCGATGCGATGCGATGCGATGCATGCATTCTACAATAGATTTATACTCTCGCTTTTTTTACGATGGTAAATATATATTGTATATTGAGAATGCGGAAAGAGAGACGCCTGGGAGACTGAGTTTCGATATACATTTTTAAACAATATATCCTTTCGGGAAAAAGAAAAACGCAGACCTATTCCATCCCTACTTATACAAGGTATACCAAAAGCATACCATGGTTTGAATTTCTTTTCCCTTGCCAGCCAACTTTCTCTCGTAGACATTAAGAGGGTATAGCCAAAGGGGAAGAATGTACCGCAGTTTCCCCTGGAGACGGTCTGGGCAGCCCAGAAGTCCTAGAGTATGTTTCCGCAACCTCCATATACGCCCACACTCAAAGACAGAACAGAGAAAAAGCCACAAACTCTTACAACTCTTACCCTTCAACCCATACTTTTACTGCATTCGTGGAAGATAGGTGAACAAACGTCCTAAAATATCCGAGGTATTGGGAATGAAATTCACCTACCAAGACACAAACTTCGATGGGACGGAAAAGAGTTTTATACAGAATATGAAAAGAAGCGAAAATGGAGAGAGAGAAAAAAAGTAAGTTTTTCCAGCGGCTTGAAAATTTGCGTTCAACTCATTGTGATGCAAACGATCAGGTCGACGATGGCACCAGCTGCGGGAATTGAGAAATAGATGCGAGAACCCGCAAGTGCCTTACAACAGCTAGGTCGGAAACACTATACAGGGGCAGATTTTTGGGGGTATAACGCCAAGGCCTAACACCACCCTAACCAAACGTACTCCCGTGGAAAAACACGCGCCTGCCTCATTTCCCTAAAAAATAAAATATTAAATCTAGCGACGTTCCTATAGTAAGAAAGTAACTTTAAAAAGATGTAAATTTCTTCGTGGTAATTTCGAGCAAATTAACTATACTTCAACTATAACGATTTAGACAGAAACTACACGTCTTGATTCCATCTAGTTAAAGAGACACGCGCTTAATTAATAACGCTATACTCGTATAAAATTAATAATTATGTTTCAATAAATAAATATTTAAATATCTTCTCTGGCTTTAATTTATAAATATTATGTACAAATTAACATTGATTCGTTTCTATCAGCGTAATTTTAACCAAAGCACCAAGTTCTTTTAACAGAACTGAACTGAACCCGGGGCCAAGTAAAATATTAAAATTTCCCAACTCGATTAATAATTGAAATTGAATAGCGGGAACCGAACATGAATCTTCTATAGGAAAACGTACCGTGCCCGCTTTTTTATATAGACTTACATACGAAAATCGAAAGGAAACAAAATTAAAAATTTATATAAATGACACGACTGTCGCGACATTTTTCCGTGTAAGAATTTTTCGTCTCCTCGGTAGGGGGAAATACCTGGGAATTTTAAGAGCAGCCCGCGAAAGTAGACGGCTCCCCGAAGAACTCGACTGATGTTTAATATAAGAAAAAATATGGGGAGAAATTTTCGTTCGTTCGTTGAATTTCAGTCAATATTGAGAAAGGCAAAAGTATTACAAACAAAATAGGAAGTGATACCAGCATTGACCGTATTGCCTCAATTTCAGTAGATATACCCAAGCTCTATGCATGCATATTGATCTAAAAAAATAGTTAAAACCAGGTTTAATTTAAATTTTTTCACTTTTATCAATTTTATAATTTATAAAATTGTATAAATAGCATAAATAAGGGATGTATAGAGCTTCATAATGCCTTGGATCTACGGGAACACACGCATCAGCGCAAACTATGCCTATAATAAAAACTTATTTGTGATTTATTGGAAGGTTCTTTTTTTTTATACCTCTCATCCCGAAAAAACTTCCTCCGCTTGAAAACGCATGATTTTTTTAGACCTCTCCTTCTTAAACCGTTATTTATAACCCTGGGTATTAATATAAAAACTTTTTATAAAATTCCTCTCATAACTTTGGTACTTTGAAGCGAATATATCGGAATACCGGTAGACTGGAAATATTTTCTACTTAAAAAGTAATATTTTTCTGGCTTGGATTCCACATGTACGTGTATACCTTCCACCGACCTAAGCCTAGTTTTATATAACAGAAGGAAGAAAAAATCCTTTAAAATTAAAATTCTAATCACGATTAGTTTAAATAAACCTTGTCCTATAATAATATCAAAAGAAAAAGCAATTTAATCGAATTTTGAAAAAAAAAAAATAATAATAATAATTAAGCCTTGTTTGGATTTTTCTTCATTTCGCGCGATTTAACCTTGGATTAAACTACGTATGGATATGGCACTCCCCCGAAAACTTGACTACCGTTTGTACCTTAAACGGAGCGCCATCTAGGGCGGGCTAATGGCAAAAGGGGGAAAATGGGGAATTGTAGATTTAGTGTGACAAGCCTACGTCATGGGTAAATACCCTATTAGCCAATGAAAGCGCGTGTTTTTAATTTTAATCATGGTTCAAACTCAACTGCCAATGGCGCGCGTCAATTTTTTTCTTCTAACTCACGTGACTTATGACGACACTGCTTGTCACACCAAAATTATTTCCATTTTTCCTCTACCCTCCTAAGATTTTCCGCGCGGTTTGATGTGTCAGAGGCGATTGGCTTACCGAAGGCTAGAGTGCTATATCCATACGTAGTTGTATTTAATCCATGCTTTAACTTTCTCTTTGAGAATACATTAATCATTCGTTAAGCCTTTGTTTTTCAATTTAGAAATTCGGCGCGCTTTAAAAATTGATAGAGAAAATAATGTCACGTCATTAGAAGCACGAGCTTTTTGGTGTAGATGTCAAAGAAAATAACTAAAAACCTAACTCGCGCCTTATACGTAGAAAAACACGAAATAGAAAAGGCTCGACTTTTCTAGAATAAATAATGAGTTTCGTTTCAATATAATGATATTGTCATTCTGTTTGTTTAACTTGAAACAATAAAGATACGGTAGGGGAAAGGAGAAAAAGGTCAGTTCAAATTGAAATCCGTGGTACTTTACTTCGCATTAATTCAAATAATTTAAACTGAATCCGATTTTCGTGTTTTTCCGAGGAGTCACATATACATTTATATAAAAGAAACCTAACTCCATTTTCTTAGGGATATTCTTACAAAGAACCAACCAAAATAGAAGGATGTTACCATAGGAATGGAATGAGAAAAGAAAAAATAAACTAAAAAGGAAAAAATAATATATTTATATATATAAAAAAACCAAATTCAATTCCCAGTTGCGAACGAGGTAACTCCTAATGTTATTTCACCCCCCTTATCTCCCCCCTCCCGAAGTAAATAGTCTTCTCCAAGTTACAGCCTCATATTTAATGGAACTTTTCATTCCATTATACCAAGAATAATATTACATTTCCCCCATGAATATTGAATTATTCACATCAAACAATATTGAATATTACACCTTCCGAAGTTCAGACACTCGCGGCTCGTAAACAATAATTTGAAGAAAAACACTCATAACTAAATCTATTCAATATTCACTAAAAATTAAAATAAATTCACGTATATTCGATGGCAAAAACTTCACTCTAACTTGGATGTAAAAGAATTGGGTTGAGAAGAGAGGCTAAAAAAAGGGGCTACTTCGGTATTGGAAACAATATTTCAAATTCGACAAAGATGAGACGCGATGGGGTTAAGGGAGCGTCTTTCAAATTTTTAAAACATATTCACCGTAATATTTTAGCAAAGATTGAAGTATAACATTTTTTTCACCCGAATTTTAACGTGTTTCCATCCACTCTTTCAAAAAAACCTCACCTGATCTCTTCAAATTCTTCTGAAATACGAATGAGATTGAAGGTAAAAAAATAATAGAAGAAACCCCTTTCCTTTTCTTTTCATTCAAGTTTAAATGCAATTTGGAGAAAACCCGTCAAACTAACGGGAGCGTACAGCAATCGATTAGAGTTGTAAGGAAACCCTTCTATCCAGGTGCCTCCACAATTCCCCAACGAAAAATAGAGTTAAGGCTTCAATTTCAACTCGTTTTATCATAAGTTAATAAGATATGTTCCCATAAGTTTGTCACGAAGTGATGTAGGTCATAGATTATCGTAAAGCGACGCCTGGTGAGGAGCCGTCAAAGGCTTAGTAATACAGACTAAATAGGAAGATGAACCGAGTGCAGTCTATTCTCGCTTGTCGTTCTCGAACTAGCTCGTATTTTCTGACTGAGGAGAGGCGAAATAGTCCGGCCTATTTTTACGTCCCCCCTTGTATTTTGAAAGGGGCACTGGGACTATGGCGCGCGAATACTTAGGCATCTTATACCTTTTCCCTAATAAACTAGATATCACTTCTTGCTCTCATTAAGTCTCTAGCATTACGAAGTATAGGTAGTTTCATACATATGGAACATACCTTATAAACTTATGGGTTTTTTTTATATAGAAGAGAAAATTAAAATTTCGTATAAATAGATTTCACTTGTAGTGGTTGTAGCATTGCGTAATAATTATTTTAATTTTAATCCGATAGAGATCATATTCATATTGCAGATTCCAGCTGGGACGATCTTGTTTCGGGTAACAGTACACGTTCCTAACCTTTATCTTCGCTTCTTTTCTTTCTCGAGGCAGTCAACCGTGCGGGAAGACTGCGATTTTAATTACGCCCGCGTGTCCATGCTAGAGCACGCGTTAGACTATCCAAAGAGATGAAGATCTTTACCCATCCCCAGCTACAGCATCCCATGCTTCATCTAAACGCCATCCCTGAACTTTGCGAGTATCGTTAGAGTATCGTCAACGCTTTATTTATTATAGGAGAGACTTTCTCTACGCCTAGAACTTTCGCCTTGGAAGACGCGGTCATATCCAAAATAAAAAAAAATATGTCAAGAAATTTTTACTTTGGGGGTAAAAGAGCGAATCTAGGTGTAGAAGCCGGTGAAGTCTCGTCTATTAGACTTAGGTAAGGCGAGATCCACTTTGGAGGGAGGGGGGGAGAAACGGTGGAAAAAAATGTATACACATCAAGGGATCTAGCAAGTTTCTAATAAAAATATGAGAAGGGAGCTTAATTCTTCTGTCCTTAAAATATCGCCTCGACTGTCATTGACGCGTTAACCTTTCGCGTATACTTTGGTGAACTCTGCCCGACACTTTTCCCCCCATCCTCCATTTTTTCCCGTATCTCATCTTCCCTTCTAAATATCATCCAGAAATGATGTTGATGAAAAAAGGGGAGATGGGGAAGGGGAAAAACCTCCCATTTTTTTTCTAGGAAAGGAAACTGAATATTTAATAACGTAAATGTTCGCTTAAGCTCTACAAGGAAGATCAAGAGCAAGGAATAAAAGATGCTGGTGGAGAAAGATTACTTAAATTCAGCCTTCTCTTTTTCCGATCTCGGTTAATATTGAAATCAAAAAGAGTAAGGAAGTAAATAACTAAAATACTTTAAGATGGGGAAAACATATCTCCGCATGCAGGGAAATGTGAACAAAATATTTTGACAATAGTTACTCTTAAGGTTTTTAGTCTGACTCGCAAAAGCGATGTAATTTTTGTAGTCAAAACACTCTTCTTTATCCAAAAGATAAAAGAAGAAACAAAGACCGGAAGATGCTGGAACCTCAGGACAAGTATAAATGGTTTCTGTTATTTTATATACGCGAAAGATTTGCGGGTAAAAAAAAAATAAACCAAGGAGATATATTAGACTGACCTATTTCTTAGAAAAAATACGCAAATAAAAGTGGTTGTCCAAGGCCTAGCTGTCGTCGTATTTTGATGGAACGATTGCTTCCACTTATTTGTTCGCGCGCAATTTAGTAACAGAGTGGAAAGCTAAATGCGAGCAATACGGTTAAGCGTCGTATATAAATTTCCACATTCACTTAGGTTCTACGGACATTCGGGGAGAGAAAAGTAGGCATTATAAGCGTTTGTGAACTAATGGTCAATGATAAATAATGGAAGCCAAGCTAAATGGAATAAATACAGTTAGCCAATTTTCAAAGGCTAATACGCTTAATTCAAAGATGAAACTCGAATACATTACCGAACGTTGAAATGAGAAACGATATTCGCTCGAATGGAAGGACACTCCCAAAAATTTATCACGAGAAAAAAGAAAACTTTTATCTTTAAATTCCTAGAATTCCATTTTATATTTATTTCCTACATGAAATCTAGGCTAATAAAAAATATGGAAACTAGGCATAGAGGTTTTCAAGCAAATTACTTTTTCCTTTTCATATATATATTTCATAAACAAAACTGAATATCAATAGATACGGGAATTCTTCCTTTATAAGGAAGAAAAATACCGTCAGAAGTAAAATGAGACTAGAAGTAAAGAGCTCTAGCATTGGTAATAGATCCTGGCACTATGAACAAATTTGAGGATTTTATGCCACTTCCATCGCGCCTACACTAGAGAGAAAAAAATTGGTCGAGTTCCAAAAACATTTCCTACCCCCTTCCCCTCAACCTAAAGCCGCGGAACACGGACGAAGCGGGTGCTTGAATCTAGTTCGGCGGCGGACGTCTACCGCCGCGAGCGTCCCACGTTTTGGAGGGAAAATCAGAAACCACTACCAGAGGGCCAACCGTTGGTGTGTTATCAAGAATATTCACTTTCGCCAAGTGAAGAATTTGTTTAGCTCAGTACTTCTTGTCTCATCTTACTTCTGATACCGCATATAAAACGCTCCGTGTCCTTCCAAACAAAACATTACAATCTATTATACAATTCCAAGTATTTTTATTTTTATCGACTATGTTGTAAGAGAAAATAAAATAAGAAAAAGTGAAATCAGGACATGGCGCGAGATAAAAAAAATTATCTTCTTATACCAATAAGCATAAGATTCCATATCTTAAAACGATTGCCATAGAAATACCTCTTACGCTACAACACGCTGAATATAGGGCTAGGTTTCACCCCAATTTTGCTCTCATAACCACGACAGGCTTAACCTGATTTAAGTCTAAGGTTACGGTAAATTTCGATTGACATTCCCCGAAGGCGTATATCGGATAGCAATAAGAGTAAAGGAAAATCTATGGTGATAGACACGCTTAAAGATGGTTGCCAAATAGAGAGCGTAAGAAAGAATATATCTTTCCTCCTAACCAAGAAGAAAAAATGCATCGCGAATAGCATGAATCTATTTAATGTCTCCGACATTTTTCATAATTGAAACAAATTCGATTAGGCCTAACGTCAAACACCTAGCAGGGTTTCACTTAAAACCTAAAAACCCATGGGTAATTAGGATCAATATGTACGTAAGTGACACATGGCAGAACGAACAAATTCATGTTAACTACATAAAGATAGTTTTTTATATTTTAGCCCATGGAGGAGTTCTCCCATAGGACGTCGACACAGCGAGAGAA